>MU741175.1:182518-210122 GCA_026770625.1 Nicotiana glauca | reverse complement strand
AAATTCCGGTAGCTCCCCCCCCCCCCCTTGTTCGTTTACTTTGGGACTGCATGTTAGATTTCCGATATATCCCCCTGCCTATTTACTTTGGGACTGCGAGTTCGATTCCCGATAGATCCCCCTGCATATTTACTTAGGGACTGCGGGTTAGATTTTCGATAGATCTCCCATGCATATTGATAGTTGGACTACGGGACGGTATCCCGTGAGATCCTTCGGATATACTCATATGATGGACTACGAGCCGATATCCCGAGAGCTCTTTGGACAGTTGATGAAATGGACTACAGTCGTTGTTGGAATTGATATTGAGCTGTTTTATTCCGTGTTACTTTATTCTCTGTGTGTTATTTGTTACCTTGTATAACCTTTCTTACTTCATAGTGGTACTCATTATTTATGTTTATTTTCATACTGTTGCAAGTCTTATTATTATGTTTATTCTCAGTAGGGCCCTGACCTTCCTCTTCACTACCCGACCGAGGTTAGGCTTGACACTTACTGAGTACCGCTGTGGTGTACTCATGCCCCTTCTGCGCATGTTTTTCATGTGCAGATCCAGGTACCTCTACCCAGGCGTATTATGCTCGAGGCGGAGAGATCTAGCAGAGACTTCAAGGTACATCTGCCGCGTCCGCAGACCAGGAGTCTCTATCTTATACTAGCTTTAGTAGTTAGCTTTCCTTTCGTACTATTATTTTTGACATTCTGAAGTTAGAGCAGTGTATTACCTTCCGTTAGCTTGTGTTCCCGTGAGTTTTCGAGTTTTGGGATAATATTGTAGACTTCCGCGTCATTGAGTTGCATATGCCGAGCAGCATTATATACAGTTTTCCTTCTAGTTTGTTCAGTTTTAAATATTTATTTCCGCAAGTTATGTTGTTTCCGCATTGTTAGGCTTACCTAGTCGTAGGGACTAGGTGCCATCACGACATGTTCACGGAGGGCGAACTGGGGTCGTGACAATTTTAGTTTAGTTACAAGTTTGCAAATGTGTAGCCAAATATCAATAAGATCTTTTCTTTTCCTATCCCCTCTAA
Organism: Nicotiana glauca; assembly: GCA_026770625.1. Taxonomy (NCBI): domain Eukaryota; kingdom Viridiplantae; phylum Streptophyta; class Magnoliopsida; order Solanales; family Solanaceae; genus Nicotiana; species Nicotiana glauca. Next base: position 209,082 of record MU741175.1, on the reverse strand, counting down.
TTATAACAACCTTATTTGTTTTTCTGTCACCTATCTACCCCTATTGTAGCTCTCTCCTCATTTTTCACCCATAAATATTTAATCTAATTAATAAAAAAGAATCATATACAAACAAAAATGAAAATAAAATCAGTTCCCCATTTTAAGTGTAACCATTGATCGAGACACTCAGTTAACACTCATTCGTGCCTTCTTCCATAACCAATGCTTCTCCGAATTGTTTATTTTATTTTATTATTTTGTATATCTTCAGGTTTATACATACCTATCACAACTATAAAGACGCAAAAACAGATGCGAGAAACCTAAAATCTCATCTCCTTTAATGCTAATCTTGTTAAATTTCGATTATGATTTTGTGAAAAATTCGCAGTGGGTACTGTTTGTACATTATGTATATAATTGTATAAAAGTATATAAAGATGTATAATCACAGAGTGAAAATATTCTTGATACATCACAGAGTGAAGAAGAAGAAGAAGAAGAAGAAGAAGAAGAAGAAGAAGAAGAATGTATCAACCTTGTATACAATAGTGTATAAAAGGTATTTATACATTATTATACACTATTCGTACAATATTATACATTATTATACAAATTAATCATAGCAATGGAGCTTCACGTGTTCTTCTTCTTCTTCCTTGGGCATCCTCTGAAATTCACTCAAATATAGCCTAAATCTACTCCAAATCACTTGAAATTTATGTTCTAAACTCATCTTGATGATTCCAATCAATTGGGACAACACCCATTCCAAATAACTAACAAATCGAAAAAGTCAATTCCTGAAATCTAATCTTTGAACCACCTGAAATGGTGACTTTTATTTTTTAAATCCTTAGTTAAATATTGAAATCCGGAAAAAGAATTGAAGGAGAATAACAATAGGCAGACACGGAAAGAAGAAGAACGGAGAAAAAAATGGGTGGCCTAACTGGTGAAAAATAATTTTCAGGTTATGTATAAGCTGGACTATACTTGGTAAAGGCTTCAAACTAGGCCATTTTCTGATGTATTGTTGGACCTAGTGACTAGGAATTCTCCCAAAAAAAAAATATTACTCCATGCTCGTTTTAATTTGGCTGATTTCACAAACCATATAATTTTATTAACTTCAACAGGTGTTTTTCCTATTTTTTATTACATTCGCTCATCATTTGAGCAAATAGGCCTATCATATTTCATTTCAAGTTCAAAACAAGATTTATTTCAAGTCAATACTACCACTCCATTGTCAAATCTCAGTATACAGCTCAAACAGCAGAAACCAATGGAGATGTAGATATGGAATCAGCTGACAATCACGAGCGTGATCAGCAGCAATGTCGAAGTCCTTTTCTCAAAAGTTGAAATCCATTTTCCGCATAAAGTACCCAGTCATTTCAAGAACTATTTCAGCATCTCCGTTTTCTTCTTCCCCTGTCTCATCAAACTTACCCGCCGTGATCCTCAATGCCAAGACCCTTACCCAAGCCATGCAGCTATTCAACTCAGCATCCAAAAAAATAGACCCAATAAATGATCTAACACTACACTCAGCCATCATTCATTACTTAACCCGAGCCAGATTGTATCTCGACGCCAGATGTTTGATAAAATGCCTCATCGAAAATCTTAGTAAAACCAGCAACCCCAGAAAGGTTTGCTCTTTAATTTTCGATTCCCTTGGTAAAATAGATTTTGGGTGTTGTTCTAATGTGTTTGGGGTGTTGATTATTGCGTTATCTGAAATGGGCTTTGTTGATGATGCGTACTGGGTGTACCAAAAGATGGGGGAATTACCCTCTTTGCCGGCTTGTAATGCTCTTTTAGATGGATTTTTGAAAAGGGGTAAGTTTGAATTCATGTGGAATATTTATAAAAATATGCACGCATTAGGGTTATATCCTAGTGTAGTGACATATGGAGTATTGATTGATGCATGCTGTATGAAAGGTGAGATTTTGGAAGCTAAATTGCTATTTGATGAGATGGCTGAGAAAGGGATTAAACCAAATGTTGTGATATATACTACTCTGATACGCGGGTTTTGCAGTGAGGATAGGATAATGGAAGCTGAAAGCATGTTCATGAAAATGCGGGAGGTTGGCGTTAAGCCTAATCTTTACACTTATAATACTCTGATGGATGGCTATGGCAAGATGGCTGATGCTGGAAGAGCCTTTCAGCTGTATCAAGAAACGATGAATCATGGAATTCTTCCGAATATTGTTACTTTTGGTATCTTGATCGATATGCTCTGCAAAGTGGGTGAAGTGATAGCAGCGAGGAATTTCTTTGCATGTATGGTGAAGTTTGGGGTACGTCCCAATTTATTTGTCTATAATTGTCTGATTGATGGCTGTTGTAATCCATATGATGTCTCAACTGCGATAGAGATGCATTCTGAGATGGAAAAGCTTGGTATTTCTCCGGATGTTGTGACTTATGGTATACTGATTAAGGGTCATTGTACTGTGGGGCAAGTGGACGAAGCAGAGAGGCTTTTGCAGAAAATGGACAAAACAGGGGTGGTTGCAAACTCTGTTGTTTATAATCAGTTGATTAATAGGTACTGCGAGGATAGAAATATGGAGAAGGCTTTGCCATTGTGTTCTCAGATGATAGAGAAGGGTGTCCAGCCCGATGTAGTCACATTCTCTATATTGATAGATGGTTTTTGCAAGGTAGGGAATGTAGAAGCTGCAATGGGTGTCCATACTGAAATGATTATTAAAGGCTTGAAGCCTGACGTGGTTGCTTATACAGCTTTGATTGATGGTCACTTCAAAAAAGGAAGCATGACAGCTGCTCTACGGCTACATAAGGAGATGATGGAGGTTGGAGTTGTTCCGAACGCTTTCACTTTTACTTGTTTGGTGGATGGATTTCTCAAGAACGGAATGATTAATGATGCAATCAAATTTTTCTTGAAAGTAACCAGTTCTGGATCTGCAGGGGTCAAAGTAGACTCCAATAATGGTGTTCTTTCTTTCCCTAATAATGTTACATATTCTGCCTTAATCCATGGTTTATGCAAAGATGGGCAGTATTTTAAAGCCAATAAGTTTTTTGTGGATCTACGACGCAACAATCTGTATCCAGATTTACCCACTTATGCCATGATGATAAAACGTCATTTTGAGGCCGGGCACATAACTAGCGTCATGATGCTTAAGGCAGATATGTTAAAGACAGGTTTTATGCCTAATCTTTGCATGTACCAGGTCTTGCTCAAGGGCTACCAAGATATGGTTGATCTCAATTCAACTTGTAAGTGCTATGAGGAATTAATAGATTCAGGTCTGGATGGTTCCGCAGCATCTCTAATGCAAAGCCTCCGGGATCATGTAAATAACAGTGCCCTGTCACGCCCTGTCACTTCCCTGTTAACTTAACTAATTGTTGTGCTAGTGGCATCCTTATCTGTAAAATTCAGTATCTTCCGAGAACCACCAAGCCTTTTGATTCGTGCTGATTAGATGAGTCTTGCTGGGTCAATTTCGCACTGGAGAAGTGCGCGGGGCACCCTTAATCTTCTGGGAATCGATCATCATCGAGGCTCAAGGATCCCCTGGGGTTACAAGTATTGCTGGAGCTATGGGATATGCAAAATTTCATAGCGTTTAATGGACAATATCCTGCAGACACTATGGCAGGGGAAGACCGTGGAGCAGCTGATAATCTAAACATCAAGCGAAAGATATATCAACATGCAGGACCCTGCATACAAAGAGTTGTCAGATATGTGATGCTATGGACAGGTATGCCCGACCAATAAGAGGAAGGAAATGCAGAATCTCATTTCCCTGCAGGCCCATGAGTACGGAACCTCCAGGCCTAAATTGTTGTAGTATCACTGGTATTCAACCCCAGTTGGTGCATGTCATATGGGAGAATTTTGGTCAAACACAAATCATGTTTGGTGTTATGATTTTTCTTTTAAAAAATTATTGGTGATACTCATAATTGCTAAAAGTGCTAATGCATTGGAGTAACTCTTATTCTGTGCTTGTGCTAAGTGCACACAGATATAAATGACTTGACAATTCCAATTAGGGGTGTTCATGGTTCGGTTTGGATCGATTTTTCCCTAAAAAGAAACCAAACCAAGTAAGTCGATTTTTCAAATATTAGAACCAAACCAAACCAATTAAGTCGGTTTTTCTCGATTCGGTTTATGTCAGTTTTCGGTTTTTTTATTTGTCGGTTTTTTCTTAAATATAAGACATATACTACCAAACAAATATTACAGCGACCACATTTTCAATGTAACACTACCAAATCAATTGCCCTTTGGAAATTTATTATTTACCAAAATATATTGATGATAATTGAATCAAATAGTAATGAATAATTTAAGGACTCAATTAAAAATATGCTATATTTAACACGAAATAGATTCTTACACTAAACAAAGAAAACTACCAATTAAACTAGAATGTAAAGATAAAGAACTATATTAAAAGTACAAACTATTAACATTTACCATAAATTTTTTGAAACTTTGTATAACAATATGCATATACACAGGTGTAATAATAAATTTGAAATAGTTACTCCTATAGTCGGTTCGGTTTGTTTTTTTTCAGATTAAAACCAAAATCAAACCAAATTTGATCGGTTTTTAAAATTCAAAACCAAAACCAAACCAAATCAAACCAAAAAGTATCGGTTTTTTTGGTCGGTTTTGTTTGGTTTTCGGTTTGGTTCGATTTTTTGGGTTTGTATGAACACCCCTATAATTCCAATCATTTTGACTTCCTCGCCTTTACATTGTAGTTCTCCTGTGACGGGTCAGCCTACATCTTGTACTTCATGCAGCATTTAATCCCCCGGTACGGCTGGTAGTCGTAGACCAGGTTTCACTATATATAAGTTTCTTCTAGCAGTGATGTTTGTCTTAACTCTTAAGTTTATGAGAACAACTCTTTTATTGCAAAGATCGATTATCATGGTGTTATATGTGCTGGTCTCACGACATTTTGTCTTGTTTCACTATCAAATGTGGCTGGCCTTCTTCACATTCTGCGCATAACGAAGCTTAATGCACCAGACCCCCCCCCCCCTCTCCCCCAACGCGCAGGCCAGGGCTGAGCTAATCCCGCATTTTTCAGTTTGGTTCAACTGAAATTAGCTCGTCAGTGCTGCACCAGTGATTTGTTATGAGCTCTGAAGGTTCAAACAGTCAATATCCTACATTAAGAGCAAAACATATAAGTCGCATTAAATGCATCACTGTGAAAGAAGAATATTTGTGAAGTTTAAAGAGCTCAACCTGTCCTCAAGGCTTTGATCTAGTGGTAAGAGCATATGCGTACGTCATGGACTCAAATCATGCCCTAGACCAAAATCTAATATTTAAGTGAACAAGAGTAAAGGAACATTGCCCATTATCCACCAAATTTTGCGTTACTTCTCCTCGAGATTTTCGATTATCAAAAATAAAGTTTAAAGGCCTCAAATCCCTTTCTAACAAAAAAGGTACTACCTCCGTTCCAATTTATGTGAACATGTTTGACTGGGCACGAAATTTAAGAAAAAAAAGAAGACTTTTGGAATTTGTGGTGCTAAACAAATCCAAATGGGATCCAGAATATTTGTTTGGTTATAAAAGCTTCTCATTAAGGGTAAAATTGTAAGTTTAAGCTAAATCGTTACCAAATTTATAAAGGATTCATTCTTTTTGAAACAGATAAAAAAAAAATAGGTTCTGGAATAAAGAAAGTACAAAGGAAGTGGGTAGAACCAAGAAAGGCAGAGGGCAAGATATATAGGACAGAAACAAATTTAACACAGTATACAAACTTGAGACTGTAAGGACGAAATTCATTGAGAGTCCAAAACTTTGGTTTCACTGTGCAGATTCTGGGTCCCACCAAAAAGAAAGAAAAAAAGAAGCAATTTTATGCAAAAGACTAAACGATAAGCTTTCACTTCTCCATACCTTATCTTAACAAATTTGTGTGACTACGTCTCCAATCTAGCAACTTACTATTCCCTCCTGTTTATAATATGCGACTTTTGACATTTGGCACTTCCCCTAAAAAAATACTAATTCCTATAAAAATATATATATATATATATATTGACTAAATTATTCTTGTTACTTTGACACATCGAAATATGTAAATAAGGACAAATTTTAAAAAAATAAAATTATTTTCTTCTTGATTACGTACAGGACACTTATATTTTAGACTAAAACAAAAAGGTAAAAGTTACTTATTATGGACCGAATACCATATAGACATATAGTAACCAACAAAGGAAAACACGAAAGCAGGTTTGATCAAATTTATGGCTTTACATTTTTAGTCATTAGTTGACCGGTCGCTTTATTTCTTTTTTAGTTGCAGTAATCTTTAATTATTTCTGGTTTTGTAAGAGTTAAGAAATAACCTTTTTTTAAAGGTTAATTAAACACTTTAAAAAAGGATATCATTTCAAATTGTTGACGACTTTCAATATCTTGCCAAAATAGTGCCTCTAGATAAACTTTTCTTTGTATTCAGAGTTTATCCTCGTAGTATTTGCGATGACCCAATAGGTCATCTTATGATTTAAAACTAAATTCTGTATTTTGAGACATTTAAAACCTCATATTATCCCTCCTCGATTTCGTGCGCAATACGGGCGTATTTCCGGAAAGCTTTTATGTTGAAAGTTGATGAAAATAATAAATTTTGCCTTTAAAAGTTGATTTAATTGACTTCGGTCAATGTTTTGAGTAAACAGACTCAGACTCGTATTTTTAAGAAATTGCCGATGTTCGATCTTGTTGGTATCGAGTTCGTATTTTGGTTTCGGAGTCCGGTACAGGTTCAATATAATATTCAAGTCATGTTTGCGAAATTTGGTGAGAAACGGAGCTGGTTTGACGTGATTCGGACGTCCGATTGAGAAAATATAAATTTCAAAGTGTTCTTGAGAATTTCATTTGATTTGGTGCTAAATTCGTAGTTCTAGGTGTTATTTTGATGATTTGATAGCGCGAGCAAGTTCGTATAATGTTTTAAGACTTGTGTGCATCTTTGGTTTGGATCCCCGAGGGCTCGGGTGAGTTTCGGATAGGCTACAGAGTGGTTTGAACTTGGAAAAATTTTCTGTTGTAACTGATCTTATTGTAAGCCTCTGATCTCGCATTTGCGAGATCAGATATCGCAATTGCGAACTCTGCAAGTTCCGCATTTGCGAGCTTCTCATTGCAAATGCGAAGAGTAGCTAGGCCAGGCAGTCTTCGCATTTGCGAAGTAAAGTGGGAGGGGCAGTGATCTTCAAGTTCGCAATTGCGAACTTATCTTCGCAATCGCGAAAGCAGTTGAGGTGTGGAGGACCTCGCATTTGCGATGATCCCTTCGTATTTGCCAAGCTCGGGTCGCAAATGCAGCATCTCAGCTAGGGGTGTTCATAAAAATCCGAAAAACCAAACCAAACCGACCAAAATAACCGATACTTTTTGGTTTGCTTTGGTTTTGGTTTTGAATTTTAAAAACCGATCAAATTTGGTTTGGTTTGGTTTTGGTTTTAATCAGAAAAACCGAACCAAACCGACTATAGGAGTAGCTATTTCAAATTTATTATTACACCTATATATATGTATATTTTTATACAAAGTTTCAAAAATTTAATGGTAAATGTTAATAGTTTACACTTTTAGTATAGTTCTTTACCTTTACATTCTACTTTGATTGGTAGTTTTCTTTTGTTTAGGTAAGAATCCATTTCGTGTTAAAAATAATATATTTTTAGTTGAGTCCTTAAATTATTCATCATTATTTGATTTAATTATCATCAATATATCTTGGTAAATAATAGATTTCTCAACGGACAATTGATTTGATAGTGTTAGGTCGAAAATGGGGTCTCTGAAATATGTGTTTGGTAGTATATGTCTTATATTTAAGAAAAAACCGATAAATAATCGAAAAAACCGAAAAACTAACATAAACCGAATCGAGAAAAAATCGACTTAATTGGTTTGGTTTGGTTCTAATATTTGAAAAACCGACTTACTTGATTTAGTTTTTTTTAGGGAAAACTCGATCCAAACCGAACCATGAACACCCATATCTGCAGCATCGTAAAATGGACTTAGACAAGAGTTTTCATTCATTCTTCAAATTTTCAAAACCTAAAACCCAAGAGGCAATTTTCCAAAGACCATTTCATCCCCAAATCATAGGTAAGTGATTCTAAGCTAGTTTCTTTCAATCTCGCACTTCATTTTACAAGATTCCAACCGATAATCTAAGGTTTTCATAGTGGAATTGAGAATTTGTGGGTAGAAACTAGGGATTTCGAAATTTGGGGATTTAGACCTCCAATTGAGGTCGAATTCCAAAACCAATTATTTATCCAGGCTCGTGGGTGAATGGGTAATCGGATTTTAGTCCAAGTTTCGGGTTTGGACCTAGCGGGTCCGGGTGTTGAATTTTGTTGACTTTTTAAAAAATGGCCTAAATTGAATTCCTTGCAATAGTGGGTAGTTCCTAAGGCTTAAACTGAATTGTTTGGTTGGTAATTTTCTAGATTCTATTGGTCCGGAGGCTTGTGTGAAGGAAAACGGTGATTGAGCTTTGAGTTTGGCCATTGGAGCGAGGTAAGTGTCATGGTTAACCTTGGCTTGAGGGATTATGTATGATTTGCCTATTTGCTACGTGTTTGGATGTTGAGTACAACGTATAGGTGATGTGACGAGTACTTATGTATTGTTGTCGAGTCATAGCACGTGAATGAGTCTTATCTTGTAAATGTTGTACTCTTTGATCACATTGCTCATGTTTAGACTAACTATCCAATGTGTTGAGTAATTTCTATCATGTTTTTGTCACGACCCAAATCCCAAACCCGGTCGTGATGGCGCCTCTCGTGAAGAAAAGACTAGCCAGAACAACACCAACACCTCTTTTAACGTAATTAATTAATAATAAAAATTCTAGCACATGCTTAATATAGCAAATAGTGCGGAAATAATGATAATAACGAGGAAAAACCATCCCGACACAGCCCAAATCGGGATGTCACAAGTCATGAGCTACTACAGAGTTTGTAATGAGTCTACGTAATATAAAATCTGATACAATAGTCTGGAGAAACTCAAAAGATATAAAATAGGGGAGACAAGGGGCTGCGGAAGTCAACAGCTACTTCGTCACTCCAACTCGCTGCCTGGTCTGGAAAGAATCAGCGCTCAGGTGCAGACTCATCTATGCCTGTATCTGCACACATGGTGGAGGGAGTAATGTGAGTACTCCTACCTAGTGAGTAATAATAATAAATAATAACCGAAGGCATGAAAATACATAACTGCACAAAATAATTCTATATCAGGCAGTAAAAATAGTAAATCAGTAGAACAGTAAAGCATCAAATGAAATCTCCAAGAATCAAATGAAATCTCCTTTTAAAACCAGGTAAATCAGGCAAAACAACAAGTAAACAGTGAGTAGAAATATGCTCCTCAGGCCCAGTATCAATCGCTCAAAACTGTATCAGCCCATCGGGCTCAGTATCAGCCACTCAACATAACATCAGCCCCTCGGGCTCAGTATCAGTCACTCAGCATAATATCAGCCCCTCTGTCTCAGTATCATATCACATGGGTACCCGCGCTCACTGTGGGTGCGCAGACTCCGGAGGGGCCCCTTACGGCCCAAGCGCTATATCAACATAAGGCCTGAAAACCTTCTCACATCACACTCGAGGCTTGAAAGCCTCCTCATATCACACTCAAGGCCTGAAAGCCTTCTCACATCACTCACGAGGCCTGGAAGCTTCCTTACATCACTCACAAGGCCTGAAAGCCTCCTCACGTCACACTCAGGGCCTGAAAGCCTCACTCAGTCCAGAAAATATCATAAGCCCCTCGGGCATCAATAAATAGTAGTAGCCCAAACAATGGTGGAAATATCATTTAAGTCTCAAAATGCAATTAAAGCATCTGAGTTTGTAAAACAGTATAATCAACAGGACTGAGTTCAAGTAGTAAATCAAATAGTGAGGAAAGAGTGATAAAAATTCACGAAGGACTCAAGTAATCGGAATGAAGCCCAAAATGTGGCAAGAAGCCCAAATCATGTGGATAACAAACATATCTCAGTTAAATACGCGGTAAAATGTCAAACGGGACGGACCAAGCCAAAATCCCCAGTAGTAAATAACCCGCGCTCGTCATAAGACGCGTGTTTCACCTCAACATAGTAGTACGTTGGGCAAATCCGGGGTTTCAAACCCTCAGGATATCATTTACTATCATTACTCACCTCAAGTCGGCCAAGATTTTAGCTCGCTATGCCCTTGCCTCACATATCGACCTCCTCGCGCGTCAAATCTGATCAAAACCACAACGAATATGTTACAATTGGCTAAGGGAACATAACCCAATCGAAAAGGCTCGAAAAATATCGAAATTCATGAAATTTGTAAAACCCGAGCCCCGGGCCCACTTATCGAAAATCAAAAAATTTAACATCATCGGATTCCTTATCTCGCCACGAGTCTATACATACCAAAAACTCCCAAATCCGAGCCCAAATGACCCATCAAATTTCAAGCCCTAGCTTTTTCCTCTTTTGATAAATTTCCATAAATTTATATGTTAATTCTACCATTAAATCATGTATTTAGGTCATAGGACTCACCTCCAATCATACCCAGTCGAAATCACCTTCAATTTCTGTCCAAAAGCTCTCAAAGTTGTTCAAAAATGGTGAAAAAATGCCTTAGCTCGCGGACAAAATGAAACCTTAAAACCCTTTCTGTCCAGCCATTTTCGCATATGCGATCACTATGCCGCATATGCGGCTACCGCTTCTGCGGAATTCCCTCCGCTTCTGCAGATTTTCTAATATTACCCAGGATCTGCTGTCATTATCCGCATCTGCAGACTCCGCACCTGCGAAAATCGTCCGTTTCTGCGGAAATTCCCCATTGGCCAAAATCCGCACCTACTTTCCTATCTTCGCATCTGCGGCCCCTTTTTCGCAGATGCGGAAATACCAGATACCAACAACTATCAGCAATTCTACAATTCTAAATTCATCCCGATGGCCATCCGAAATCACCCCGAGGCCCCTGGGATCTCAACCAAAAGTGCCAATCCATCCTAAAACGTCATTCAAACTTGCTCCAATCATCAAAATACCACAAACAATACCAAAACCATCAAATTACATCAGATTCAAGCCTAAGTTCTTCTAAAACTTCCGAAATACGTATTTGATAAAAACCCGACCAAAATACCTCCGAATGACCTAAAATTTTACACACACATCCCAAATCACCTAACGAAGCTACAACAACTCTCGGAAACCCATTCCGACCCTCGGATCAAAATCTCACCTATCAACTGGAATTCACCAAATTACTAACTTTGCCAATTCAAGCCTAATTCTACACCGGACCTCCAAAATCAATTCCGATCACGTTTCTAAGTCACAAATCATTCCTCGAAACTAACCGAATCATCGAAAATCACATCCGATCCCTCTAACACATAAGTTAACATCCGGTTGACTTTTTCAAAATAAACCTTCCTTAAAGAGACTGAGTGTCTCATTTCCTTCCAAAACCAATCCAATTCGACTCATTCACCCAAGACTCTTACAATGAAACATAAGGAAGAAGAAAATAAGAAAAATGGGGCGGTAACTCACTTGACGACAGGCCGGGTCGTCACAATTTTACTGAATTTGGTATTAATTGAGTATTGACTCAAAGTTGAGGTTGGTATTGTGGAACTAAGTGTTGAAGTAAGATTTGTTCTTGATATTCCTATCTCCGTGTTGTCATTGTTCATTGTTTTGGTGAGGGAGAGTGTTAAAGCACCAAGGGTGAAGCCGTGCAATATTTTGTGAGTGAGTGATAAAGCATGAAGGGTTATGCCGTACACGTTTTTATTTATTATGGTGAGGTTGATAGTAAAAGCACCAAGGGTGATGCCGTGTACTTTTCTTTACTGTATTTATCCGTTTCTATCTGTTTAAGGTATATTGATTGTTCATGTTCTCAGTTCTGTTATAATTCTTTGTCTTATAATTCCTTCAGCATGCCCCCTTCACAATACTTCTTGCCTTGTTTCTTTAGTTGCTGTTATTAGTATATATGTATTGATAAACTGCACATGTTTATTTGGAAGTGTCTTGCCCTAGCCTCGTCACTACTTCGCCGATGTTAGACTCGATACTTACCATTACATGGGGTCAGTTGTACTGATACTGCACTTTGTACTTTCTATGCAGATTTCGGTACTGGACCTTGTTGACCCGAGTTGAGCTGCTGACTTCAATCCCACATGAGACCAAGGTAGATCTGTCGGCGTTTGTAGACCCTGGAGTCCCTTTCTAGTTATTTCAGTTTACTGTTTCTTTTAACTCGAAAACAACTGTACTTTCCTTCAGCCAGTTATTTTTAGTGACTCTTAGAAGTCGTGAATTGTTACACCAGATTATGGGTAGTTGTGTATAACTGCTTGGGTTACTATAAAATTCCGCGCTCTTTTAAATCTGTTATGGTTTAATTATTATTATTTATTGAATTGTTTAAGAGTTAGCGTATTAATCTCAAATTGTTAGATTGCCTACCAACTGGAAGGTTAGGCATCATCACTGTCCCGACGATAAAAAATTCCAGATCGGGACAGTATTTCTTTGGCGTCAATGGAACTAAAATGTTTCTTTTATTAGCATCCATTAATCGCCAAGGGATATTTTCATTAAATTGTCCAATTTATCCTCCTCCTCCATCTTACTTTTAGTATCCTGTTTTCTATTATCCTACAGTCTACGGCATTAGGTAGACCTTTTTTTCCCGATAACTTAAAAATTGAGATAAAATTAGTAGTGCAAACAAAGTCAAAATCATTTAGTTTGACTTTTTATGATCAACCAAAAAAAAAGTATTATATACAACTCTAGTATATATGTCCTTGATCTCTTTTCTAATATGAATAATTTTAGTGAAATATTCGACTAGTGAAATTACAAGTAATTACAGTCGAAAAATTAAATGAAGGAAAATAAATAAATATTCTTCAAGCTGAAGCACAGATAACTCGCTCTCTTTAAGGAGATTCAAGCCCACTGCGGTAGCATCTTTACCAGTCCAGCAGTAATACTCTTGACTTGTCCCCTCCAGGATAGTCCGACAACGTCGTATGACTCAAACAAACTCTAGACAAGTTAATGAGTACAAAGCTCCACCAAAATGTACATCTCCTTTAACAAAAATAATATTCTTTTTTGTAGAGAATAAATTGGAGACTTAGATTTTTCTCTCTTTCTCTTAACTCTCCTTTTCATTACACCAATTTCTTTTCTTTTTTTTCATGCAGGCTACACTGTTTTTTCACACCAAACACAAGAAAGAAACACCACTATTTATAGGTGTAGAATTTCTTTAATGAAATAAATAACAAAGTATTGTGATGTTAAAATAGTAGAACATGAGTTGATGGTTATAGAATATAAATTTTAGTGGATAATAAGTGGTAGATCATGGCATTCGTGATTTCATAAGTTACACCAAAGTAATGGCCACTTTCTTGCTATTTATAACCACTTTACCACAAAAAATAATATACTTTAATATTATAATTTTATATTAAAATGCACGAACACCAACACATTATCCTAGGATTGGTCTAAATGACTAAATGAAGTCATACAGAATAATATAATGCAAAATTTAATTCTGTAAAACCGAAGTCAATCTTTTAATGACTAAACTTTCATTATCATGATTCACCAAATTCACACAAAATTTCAGTAAAAATGCTAAGCGCTGATATGTAAAACATATTTATACAATCAAATTATTTATAAAGTAAATTTTTATGATAATAGATTGAACGACAGTACTAGTGTAAATTTTTTTTTTATCGATGTATAAAAATTAAATCTCTTTTAGATAACATAGACGATAAATTACTTGTCAAGGATCATTCATTATACTATGAAACCAATGCGTTTTTAATGAGGTCAATGTCGACATAATGATAGTAGGCCACACGTAAGAATATTTAATACTACTAACATATATTATTACAACTAATACTTTAATTAACGTTTTAATATATGACGAATTGTTGGACGTGAGCCGTTATAGTTGGTTAGCGAAATTCTCCAATAGAACAATAGATTACAAGTCATGACTTTTTTAATTTATTATGCTAACTATCAAATGAGTATTGTTTAGAATAAAGTGGATATTCATGTGATTACATTTTAAATTCTTGAATTATTGAATTGTACCGATCTTGAGAAATTTAATTAAGTATATAGCTGATTTCTTAAATAAAATTAAAATAGATCCAAAAACTTCATCTTGAAATGTATATTAGTAAAGAACAGCTGTACCAATCAAGTTGGATCATTACTGGTTTTAAACAGGAGACATATTGTATAGGTCCAAATTTGGCGACTCAGCGGTAATGGATAAGTAAGACAAAGGACGGGGTCGACCATAATATAACGATTGAAGGTTGCTCTCACCAAGGTTGATGCCAAAGCAGGCGACCGAGGCGAGAGAATAACGATAGCATAGGTTCAGAGGTAGACATAAAGAATATTCCTTTGGATATTCTTTATGCTGTACTTTTTAGGTGTTTTGAGGAATGTACCTTATAAATAGCAAGAGATAGAAAACAAAAAAGGGATCATCGTCATTTTTAAGACTCACATTGTAAAGGTGGACAAAAGAGACTATCCAAAAGTTGTCTTGTTCGTTGAAGATATTATTCAAGCACACATTGTTCAATCTTTATCCATAAATCTAAAGATTCCATACTCATCTAGACTTCTCACTTTTCCGCATTGCTGACAGAGGAAAGGAACATCCTAATCATATAATAATTGGGTGGTAGATCCTTTCTTATTACGTCATTGCCATTATTTACATTTATTGCATATTCATGTTATCATATTTATTGTCAATCATAGAATATTAAATCTGTTATTTAATGCTCTTGAGCACTACTCGTCTCACGAGCGTTCCATTTTATTCGATCTAGAATTTATTAAGTTCAACTAAGATTTGCCCTTTAATCCATTATTAATTGGTTTTGCACTTTTTTGCTCAAATAATTTGGCGTCGTCCGTGGGGAGGTTTTAGTTGAAATTTTAGTTCCTTCTAGATCATAAAAAAGATAGCCATCTCTTTTTCGTTTGTACACAATAATGATGGCAAGAAAAAGAGAGGTACGGCAGAAAGCAATAGCAGGTGTCACTACCAATATTTTGAACACCATCAACAAGAATGGTAGAGAAGGCAATGAGAATTTGACCCCTAGCGTTACGCCCAGGTGAAGTGATTCACCTCCTCCTCATGAAAGTGTAACCGCTTCACGTGAAAGAGGAGCTTCCACATCCACAACTGAGGAAGCACCACCAGCAATGAGAAAATTATTGGAAGAATGGCTGACGAGTACTCTGAACAACATGCTCAACAAACTCGTTCAAAGGGAGAATAGAAACACTGCGCAAGCAAATATCACAACGATCACTGGCAAACAGTCCGCCCCCAAAAAGGTAACACTTACACCACTGTTGGTGTAGGTAATGACGCACTGACAACCATTTTGAAGGAAATGGAAAAAGAAAACAAGGCACTCCGTGACCAGATGAGAGAGAATCAAGAAAGGGTCGACAAAATACCGGGCGCCCCAAAGTTGCTACCAAAACGAGACGTTGGTCGGTTTGTCAAACAACCATACAACGAGGAAGTGGCTCCACATGCCATTACCAAGACGTACAAAATGCCACCATACTTGTTGATATACGATGGTACTACAGACCCCGAAGATAACATCATCCATTACGTCACAGCGGTGAAGGGCAACGACCTTTCGAAGGAGAAAGTACTATCAATGTTACTGAAAAAGTTCGGCGAAACCTTAACGGGGGGAGCCTTAACTTGGTATTCGCAACTGCTGGCACGGTCAATAACAATGTTCGAGGAAATGGCCGACAAGTTCATCACCGCCCACGTCGGGGTTAAAAAGGCGGAGGCCAGGGTAAACAATATATTCGCCATTAGGCAATCGCTTGGCGAGGGACTTAGGGACTTCCTCGCCCGTTTTAACAGGGTGAGAATGAGCCTACCTAATGTATCAAAAGGGATGGTTGTAGCAGCTTTCCAGTACAGGTTGAACAAGAACGGGTCGAGAGCAACCAAAAAGTTATTAAGTAGGCTCATGAAATAACCTCCCACCACTTGGGAAGAAATATACAATGCCTACTGCACCGAGGTGAGAGCCGATGAGGACGACCTTAATGGTCCGACCGAGCGGTTGACATCATTTCAGACAGAGTCGAGAAAAGATCATCGTAATGACATTCGAAGAGATCAGTCAGGCCCCCATCTCAACTGAGAAAGACACCAACCCTACATCAGAACAACCATCCCACCGTCTCCTCGACATGCGGAAGGGTCGTCCAGGCCACACAAAGGGACTCAACAAAATGAAAGAGATATGCCTCCACTCTTATCTGCTCACAATTTTTGTGTTTCCTCTTTAGAAATAGTGTAGCTTCGAATGCAGATGGCCAGGTACAACATCATCAACCACGACCTGTACAAAATAACATTTGGGGGCCCCTTGGCGAAATGTCTCGAGCCGAACGAAATAAGGCGTGTCCTCGAAGAAGTACACGAGGGCCACTATGGTGCCCATACCGACAACCGAGCCTCGTATGATGCCTCATTCAGGCAGGTTACTACTGGCCCACAAAGAAGAAGGAAGTCGTTGATTACGTCAAGAAGTGTGACCAATGTCAGAAATACGCCCCTATGATACACCAAGCAGGCGAGCTCCTCCACTCAGTTACATCACCATGGCCATTTATCAAATGGGGAATGGATATTGTCGGGTCCCTCCCAGCAGGACGAGGTAACACACGAATCCTTTTAGTTTTAACTGACTATTTTTCCAAGTGGGTGGAAGCAGGTGCATTTGCCAAAATACGCGAATAGGAAGTTATCACATTCATATGGAGAAACATCATATGCTGCTTCGGCATCCCCAAAGAAATCAGTTGCGACAACAGACCCAATTCACCGATAAAAAGACCGCCGATTCTTCGAAAAATGGCACATCAAGAGAATACTCTCCACGTCATATCACCCCACCGGTAACGGTCAAGCCGAATACTCCAACAAAACAATATTGAACATCTTGAAGAAAATCTCGAGGAGTCCAAAGGATTATGCCAGAATTGCTACCAGAGGTACTATGGGCCTATCGCACTATGCCAAAAAACGAGTGCAGGCGAAACGCCGTATTCACTAGTCTACGGGATTGATGCCACGATACCTGTCAAGGTCGGGGAACCTAGACTGAGATACTCCAATTGAAGCGGACAAAACAATGATGAGAACAGAAAACAAGACCTCGACGAGGCAGAAGAACAAAGAGACATGGATTATGTAAGAATGACAGCCCAAAAACAACGCGCAGAAAAGTACTACAACAAAAAAGCCAAAATACGACCACTTAAAGTCGGAGACTATGTTCTCAAGGCTAAAACACAAGCGAGCAAAGACCCGAAAGAAGGCAAACTAGGAACCAATTGGGACGGGCCATACAAAATCACAGCAGCAGCAACCAAAGGAGCATTCCAACCAGAAACAATGGAAGGAAAACTACAACAAAACAATTGGACATCGCCTACCACAAATACTTCAACTTCTGAACAAGGATGCCCCTCAAGTCGTACTATTTTTCCCTTACCCGAGTTTTATCCCAATTGGGTTTTCTCGGGGAGGTTTTTAACGAGGTGACGAAGGGGATGTCTCAAAGTTCAAGTATGGTTCACCGCCCCGCATGCAGACTACTTCTCCAGGGCGAATGATGAAGGGACTAGATATATGGAAACTTCTACAATATATGTATGAAACGAGCATGTATAGTATTCTCCAGTGAATGAAATAAAACATTTTGTACTCTCCATCAAGATATTCTCCAATGAATGAAATATAATGACATTTTTAACATTCAACATTGCTCAAATTACTTAACATTCAACCTCGCTCGAATTACTTAACATTCGACTTCGCTCGAATTAGTCAATATTCGACCTCGCTCGAATTACTTAACATTCGACCTCGCTCGGTTACTTTAAGATCTACGATCAACTACACAAAAACACTACACACAAGCGGCCGAAAAACCAGGGAGTTCACCGCATAACAAACAAAAAATTGACTCCTAAAAGACATAGCAAAAAGGTAATCATTCCATTACAATTGTTATATGACAAAACTAAAAGCAAAGGGCCCGAAGACGCCCTCACAAAAATAGTAGGGCAAAACAAAAATAAGTATAACGGCCCTACGTCGCATCATCTCCTTCAGCATACTCATAATTATACCAAGAGTCGGAGGTGAGACTGTCCGCATCATCATCAATATCGTCCCCACCAGGCTTATCAGGGTCATAACCACAGGCTTCAAGGGCCGCACGTGCTTTAATACAGACACCCTCGAGTTTAGCCTCGAAAACTTTCCCGTCAGCCTTTAGGGACTTGTACACATCAAGCTGAGCCCAACATGAACCCACATCTGATACAACTCCCACAGCACGACGGGATCGATAGAAGTATGAGACGTAGACGGCTGCGACTATCGTCGCACTTCCTCAGCCTTTATAGCAACAACCTGTTTGTTTAATCTAAACAATTCTGCCTCCAAATCTTGGATACGCTCTTATAACCTCGCCACCTTGAGCGCCGATGTATCTGCCTCATTATCCCCCTTAGACCTACAAACACGGAGTGAATCATCTAAGGCCGCTACTTCGGATACGGCAGCCACCCTGCCTTTTTCGGCATGAGTCAATTCCTCGACCTTAACACTCAACTCGCCCTTAAATCAATAGCCTCTATTTTTCTCTGCCCAAGCTCAGAAGTTAAGGAAGCCACCCGCGCTTGAAGGTTAGTGTTCTCGGCCATCACCCCCTTGCTCACCTCGAGCTCATCCTCCTTGGCCTTAAGAGCCGCCTCAAGCACGCTGCATCGACCTATGACCTTCATCAGCTCATCATCCTGCTCCTTCAGCTCCTCAACTTTCCTCGCCGACTCCTCCTCTCTTTGTTTGAGCCCGTCAAGAAATAGGTAAAACTCGCTATCTTGGTTAAATATGTCAGCTAGCGCTCGATGCTTGGTACGATATTCTTTGTACCTAGAGGTTACCTTCTTAAAAATGGCCGTCCTCTGTTCATCCCGCCGGTCACGCTCAATCCCCATAATGAGAGTCTGACATGCAAAGGAAATAAAGTCAACATAAGCAGATAAGGCATGCGAGAGAAATACTAATAGTAAAAAACACTTACTCGCAAACCCATGCTAGAAATACTCAGCGACAGCTCCGCATCACTCATCGTCTGAAGCGCTGCGTTCTCAGAAGCAACGCATAAGGGGGCGAAAAATGACACCGCCTATTCAGAATTAGCCAAAAGGTCGTAACCCACATGAATGATTACGTGTCGGTTAGGACCCTCCGTCCTCACTTCCATGCAGGTGTTTCTCTCCAAAAAGGCCGCACCTCTTAAGGATCGATGTCCGAGCCTGAACCATCGTCCTCTACGAGCACTGCTCCATCTCCTCCGGCCAACGATGACGCACCACCTTCAGCAACCCTTATAGGCTCCTTGCCTTAATGTACCCCCTCGGCCCAGGGGACCTCCCTCCAAAATAGCATCAACCATAAGAACGGCCCCAACGTCTGGCACAAGTGCAAATGCCGCCCTTGGGGCAATGACCTTCCTCGTTTCAACACTAGTGGCGACGGTCTTCCCAAGTTCCATTCTTTGCCTCTTTCTCGACGGTGACTCCTCTCCATTAGACAACTCATCTACAAGGTGGTAGATAGGTCGGGAAGAGATCTCATCCTGTACAACAGCATTCTGAGGAGAGTCCCTAAGTTGACAGAGCTTAAATTCGACCTCTGTGGGCGGACTCTGCCAGAGTAAATTGCATCTCTGCCGATGCAATAGCCTAGCGAAATACTGGAACTGGAGCTTTCTTTTTGGAAGCTCGTCGACCTGTCATCATAGGGAGGTCGTATTAACAAACAACAGAAGGCCGAAACAAAAGTAACACTTATTAGACGGGGTCTTCGGTCCAAAATATTTGTAGAAAATTGCCCAATCTCGAATACCTGCCATGTGAGGTAACACGCGAGCCACCCAGTCTTTAATGCCGATGACGGGAAAAGGTGAACGCCTCTCAGCTAAAAAAACAACACAAAGAAACCACAAATGAATGAAAAATGAAGGGAAGAAAAGAAGACAATAAGATTATGCCAACAACACCTACGATTATGGTTACATTGCTCGGGAAATCAAGCAGGGTCTAATACCAAGTGCTCGGTGATGATAAAGAAGTATTTGTGCCAAAACCTACGATTCGTCCTGTCGTCCATTCCAACTATCAGCCCTCTGGTCCCGCAATGTCACAGGTGTATCATAGTGCCTCTGTAAAAACTTGGTGAAAACAAGTGTAATAGGTGGTGGAGATCGACCTCGCAACCGGCCAATTTTGTATACTTTGTCAGCATCAGGAAAGCTTTATACAAATACGGAGATAGCTGTGCCGGGCAGACATTGTAAAATCAGCATAATTCCTCCGCCAGCGGGAGAAGATGGAGAGTATAACCAATTAAGAAAGGGTAGACATAAAAGGCACAATACTCAGGTCGATGGACATCCATGATGTCGCCACCAGCTGGATATGTAGATCGGAGCTCAGCTATATGAGATGGCCCGGTCTTGGAGATCACCCGAACGGGAACGAGAGCAGGAGCATGTTCCTTATGAAAATCGCTTCTGGACAAGGGGTTTCTAGGAACTATCTCCTCCACAGTAGGAAAGCTTTCATCCTCTTCAACCACGAAATCCTCGCCGTCGGAAGGAGGAGTCAGCGACAACAGAGTGGCGTCAGAAATTTCATACGAAGGGTGTGTGGCATGTCGACAATAAAAGGTATGCAACTAAACCTGAAGAAAGAGGTAACGACTAAGGTAAGGAGGAGAGATATGAAATCATGAGAGCAAAATCAAGAACAGAAGCTGG
Source organism: Nicotiana glauca (assembly GCA_026770625.1). Taxonomy (NCBI): domain Eukaryota; kingdom Viridiplantae; phylum Streptophyta; class Magnoliopsida; order Solanales; family Solanaceae; genus Nicotiana; species Nicotiana glauca. Next base: position 188,036 of record MU741175.1, on the reverse strand, counting down.
CACGGAAGATTGAAAGAGAATAGTGTTCAGGCAAGGAAAGGGATGGTGGAAACTTCTGAAAAACGAAATCCCCATCTATTTATAGGGCTGGATGGTACGAGAATTGAGGCAAAAAGTTTGTCAATGGCACCAAAACCAAAGTGACAGGCGCAGACACTGTCTTGGGAAGGTGTGTAATGATGACGTGCGTGGCTATGACGTCACCCCATGGCAACCACGCCAAACATGACTCCATTGGTTGTGTCGCTCTCTCATATTTGTCGACCCGACTCATACAATAGCCAAATTCTCTTGGAACAAAGGCAAATCATGTCCGCTTATCGAGGGCATGCATGACCACAACCGCGACAAGTGGAAGGACTAACTGTATAGGTCCGAATTTGGCGACTCGGCAGTAATGAATAAGTAAGACAAAGGACGGGGTCGACCATGATATAACGATTGAAGGTTGCTCTCACCATGGTTGGTGCCAAAGCAGGCAGCCGATGCGAGAAAATAACGGTAGCATAGGTTCTGAGGTAGACCTAAAGAGTATTCCTTTGGATATTCTATATGCTGTATTTTTTAGGGTTTTTGGGGAATGTCCCTTATAAATAGGAAGAGATAGAAAACAGAAAAGGGGATCTTCTTCATTTTTAAAACTCACATTGTAAAGGTGGACAAAAGAGAATATCCAAAAGTTGTCTTATTCGTCGAAGATATTATTCATGCACACATTGTTCAATCTTTATCTATAAACCTAAAGATTCCATACCCATCTAGACTTCTCACTTTTCTGCGTTGCTGGCAGAGGAAAGGAACATCCTAATCATGTAATAATTGGGTGGTAGATCCTTTCTTATTACGTTCATTGCCACTATTTACATTTATTGCATATTCATGCTATCATATTTATTGTCAATCATAGAGTATTAAATCTGTTATTTAATACTCTTGAGCACTACTCGCTTCACGAGTGTTCCATTTTGTTCGATCTAGAATTTATTAAATTCAACTAAGATTCGCCGTTTAATTCATCATTAATGGTTTAGCACTTTTTTACTCAAAAACACACACATATATATATAGAGAACTCAATAAGATCAATTTATTGTCTAGGGATAACATTTCTGCATATTCCATTATAATTTATGAACTCTATCTCATTTGCAATTACAAGAAAATCACAACCTAGTGGATAAGATATAATTTGTGGATTATGAAATTATATGTTTGATTGAAGTAGATTTTATGTTAATAATTTAGTACTCTTTTTGTTAAGAATCTTTAACACTATTTTCATTGTGACGAAGAGGAATATTAATGTTTCTTCTATATTGGCCAATAGATCAGATTATAAATATCATAGAATAATGTCTGTCCCAAATAAAAAGTTGATTTGTGCACATTGACATATGAAAGCCCAATGTTACCTAATAGTCACTGTTTCCTAATTTGGTATTGTGGCAAACTCTTGAAAATAGAAAATTCCTCACACGTCTTTGATAAAGGCCAATTTAGAGATGGGTCAAGGATTTAAACTTTATGGTTCAATTTTTAAGATTTTAGCATAAGCTCATTATATTTTTAAAGTTACGGGTTCATATCTACTATTTTTTTTTTAATTTTAATGAATTTTTTACATATAAATTTTTACTTCGCGTAGAAAATTATGGGTTCAGTTGAACCCGTCGCCAACACTCTACCTCTGCCTCTACGTGCAATCAGTATTCGATGATAAGTAGGAGTAAGAAAGTGCGAAAATATTTGTTCCATGCTAATTATAAGTTTAATCATGTATTGTCTAAATTCATTCAGTATAATTATTCGAGCTGCATTTAAATTATTAAGTGAAATCTAGTTATAATTTTATTTAGTCGGGTTCGAGCCAATATTGAACTTTTTAGTAGTCGAGATCGAGCCAAAGTCGATCCTATTCATCCCACCCAACACAAGTACACAACCCTGTGGTAAATTAATAATTTTGGCCTATCACTTATTGGTAAATTCAATTTGTTTCATTTGATTTTTCTAATATGTGACTGACACAAAACATTCAATTAATTGAGCTATACACTTTTGATCCCTCAACTAATAAAGTTACAGAATTGACTATTTCTTAATTATTAAACCGTTTGACAATTTTCATATGTTACATTGAGATGGATGTATGGGCACACCAGGTTAGACAGGATAAAAAATGAGGTTATTTGCGATAAGATAGGTGTGGCACTTATTGAGGACAAGATGCGGCAAGTGCGGCTTAGGTGGTTTGGTCATGGGTCATGTGAGGAGGAGGAGCACAGACGCCCCGGTGAGGAGACGTGAGAGGTTGACATTGGAGGGCCTACAGAGAGGTAGAGGTAGACCAAAGAAGAGGTGGGAAGAGGTGATTAGGCAAGACATGACGCAACTTTAGCTGGCCGAGGACATGACCCTTCATAGGAAGGTATGGAGGTCGAGGATTAGAGTAGTCTAGGGTGTTCATAACAGTAGTATTGGCACGCAATGCCGCTTTCTATTGGTAGTAGGTTTTTATGACTAACTATTGTTTTCTTTCATAGTTGATCACCTTACTATTTTTTTATTTTTATTCTGCTTTTATATGGCCTTTGGTACTATCCCTTCGTATCTATATTTTCATTAATGTGGTGCTTATGCTTTCCCGAGCCGATGGTCTATTGGAAACCGCATCTCTATTCTCACAAGGTAGGGGTAAAGTCTGCGTACACACTACCCTCCGATCCTCAGACTCAACAGTATGGGATAATACTAGATATGTTGTTGCTAATATGTTTGGAGAAAATTGTGAGAGATTTAATTTTGTAGTCTATAACAAAACGTTATTTTAGCTATATAGTAACATTTTTCATAGGAGATCAATAAAAAATGCTGGTAGTTGCATATCGACAACCAATAAGGATCAAATCATAATTATTGCATTATGAGATTTATTTATAAATCATGACCTAAATAAATACAAAATATGGATAGGGGAGATAGAGGGGTCCACAGCATATAGATTTCCAAAGAGAAAAAACACAAGAAAATATAACAAACTCACCAACCTGATCTCCCACAAATCTCATGCCTATAGGCTATATATAGCATTCATTATTAAATTTATAACTTCAACGTCACCACAATATTTAGCCCTAGATAAGCAACAGGAAAATATAAAATTAAAAAAAAAAATTCAAAACATAATATTGTTTCGTAAGACGGATTCAAGGCAGTATAAAGAAATTTTTACGCTATCAATTCAGCCTTTTTATCGATGTGAAAAGGGTTTTTGGACATCCGCCTTCAATGCACCTTAAGAAATCAGAAATCCATGCACATACAATTAATTTCACACCCATAATAACTACTAGTTCTGCCTCTTCTCTGCTCTTTCTTCTGATTTTTGCTTAGTTGGAATTTTTGAATCAAGAATTTCAGTAACTCCAGAGGCAGTCAAGACTCTGATCTTCAAGTAATCTCCTTCCCATTTCAAGATTTGACACATTTGAGGAAATTTCATTATTCATGTCAGTGCTTAGCTTTGTTTCTTGAGATAAACTAACTATCTCCTCTTTCTTAAAATTCTGAGTATAATTCTCAAGTAATGTCTTAAGAATTATTGGATTTTGCATGCCAAATGAAACTTGACTTTGGAAGCTGCTCTGAACTGGGAATATTTGGTTATTTATTGGATTTGAGGGAGCAGAGAAATTAGGAGAATTGTTGAAACAATTCATCATGTTTTCTTGGCTCTTTTGAGCAGTAAAGGAATTGGAGAAGCAGTGCACGTGGCTGGATTGAGAAGCAGCAGGTTTGATCTTGCCAATATAAGGGGAAGAATCTGTCAATGGTGGCAGAAAATTACTATTCGCCATTTCATTTTCATCAGAATTCAGCTTCACTAGTCCTGAAATTTGGATTTTCTTCCCACCACAGCTCTTTTGAAATACTCTGCAAATGACCCATTCATTCTACAACACAGTAAAAAAAAAAAAGAGTTAAAAAAATGAATCTTGATTCAGAGGCGCATACAGCATTTGATGTTTATAGGTTGCTATAGTAGTCCGGTGCACAAAGCTCCCGCTATGCACTTGGTCCGGAAAGGGCTGGATCACAAGGGTTCCGGGGAAAGGCCTGACCACAAGGTATATTGAAGGCAATCTTGCACTACGTTTCTGCAAGAAACTATTTTCACGGTTCGAATCCGTGACCTTTTGATCACTTGGCAGCAACTTTACCAGTTACGCCACGACTCCCCTTCTATGGATTTCTTCAACTATTTAAGAAAATTTTAATACTATTTGTGTTCATTCAAACATTTACAGATACTTAATGAATTTTTCGAATCGTATATATACTGTTTGGACAAAAACTATGTACTTTGTTCACCCTGCTTGATTGAAAGAGGGTACAGAAGAAAAGATGACAAGAATTACCTTTGCTGTCTTGGGGAGATTTTGAAGAGACAATCTTCCTTCAAGTCTATATTCATGAATGACCCAATTTGTCTTTTCACCTTTTGGAGCTCTCCCTTTGTAGAAAACAAGAGTTTTCTTCATCCCAACAAGAGATTTTCCTCTGAAAATCTCCCTGTCTTTTCCAGTTGCTTTCCAATAACCTGCAGCTGTTGCCCTGTTTGTCCTCAGTCCTGTTGGGTACTTCTTGTCTCTCACACAGAAGAAGTACCATTCCTTTTCCCCCATTTTTGCCTTCCCTACGTTCCCAAATAGAAAAATATCATTAACATGCCATATCAGCAACTAACAACAACAATAACAGTAAGTTGAGGTCGGCTATATAAATTATCAGTATTCATGTTGCTCCATTTAAACACGTCTCCTCTCGTTCATTATATATAAAGAAAAGAAGACAGTTTTGTTGACGAAGCATTCTGTGTTCACGCAGGGGAAGGGTCGCGCTTCAAAGAGGTGTGATGTAAGTAGTCTGCCCTAATATAAACATCAAATGGCTGATTTCCTGACTCGTACACGTGACATATATGTTACATGGAGACAACTTTATATGAATTGAGAAAAATGAAAAGATTATAAAGTACTAATTTGAGAAGCTTACATGGGAGGTCCCAAGGTTCAATCTTGTTCAAATCAACTTCTCCAATAGCAATAGCAAAGAAATTGCTATCCACAACTTTGTTAGACAAATAATGAGTAATCAATTCTTCATCAGTTGGATGAAATCGAAATCCAGGAGGTAATTCCATCTGTTGATCATCCTCTTTAACAAGTCCAGAATAATTTTCCATCAGTACCTAAAACTTAAAGATTTTATGTAATCAAGAATTAATTACTTCACCCTGTATGCAGACTAATAAAGATTTTATTGACCACCACACCAGCTGGCTCTGAAATATAAATGGGGTTTGGCCAAACAGCTAAAAAAACCACGAGAAAGAATACTAAATCAAGAAAAGTATGAAGAAATGGGGAAGTTGGAGAAAATGATAAAGAGAAGCCATGAAACTAAACAGGGCAATAAATAGAGGTTTTTGGGAGAGATAGAGAAAAGTGAATTCTAA
>MU741175.1:151913-181329 GCA_026770625.1 Nicotiana glauca | reverse complement strand
GGGGTGGTGGAAGTTGTTTAGTTTTTTTTTTTTTCTTTTCTCATCGAGCATTCAGTATCTGTATTGGAGCCCGATTAAATTCGAATTTGTGTAGGGAAGTCTCAGATTGGAGATAAAACGCTTTCTAACGATAGCGACTCCATATCCAGGACTCGAATCCAAAACATCTGATTAAGGATAAATGAGTACTTACCACCCACCACGATAGTACATAACCATGATAGTACAAAATATCTATTCACCTTTTGTTTATAACTTGACCAAATACAACTCATCCCTAAAACCATGCATGTAACATTTTCAACTGCTTTTGTCATTTTATTTTTAACTAGAGTCATATTCATTTAATTTTTTGAACTTCATTCTCTAGTGTGAATAGTTTGAAGGTTCGAAATGTTGCTTTCATGGTGGTTCCAACTGTATACCAGAATCATCCAACATGACTTAATATTAAGTTGTTAAATGGCAATTAATAGTGCTTTAAATATGTAACTATATCTTGTTATCTGCTGATAAAATTTCTAGCACTATATTCCCAAATTAACCTCCTTTGTGTAATATACTTGACCCCTGTGGAAACGACTATTTTTCAACTTCAATGTATTTAATTACTCGAGCGTGTGAAAACCCTAATTATGCAAAATACATGAACGTGACGTCAAAACTTCCAAATATTCTTTTTTTTCAACTTTAACGAAATATTGTTCAAAAGCCTACCATATATCTTCATGTAATACATACAAAAATATCTGAAAAAAAAAGGAAGAGAAAAGAAGAGTACGTACATAGCTTTAGATCATCTACATGAGATTAGATCAAATCTCATTAATTAATCACTACTAAAAAATTAGAATTAATTGTGAACTTTGTTGCTAATCTGTCACTAAATTGCTCGTAGCTAGCAAAATATTTCGATAATTTTGTTAAGTAGGATTGGCTAGCGATAGATTTTGTTGTTTAGCTACAGAATTTTTCTATCGCTAATTCATACATTTTTAGTAGTGAAGCCAATTTAATGTGACCATTCTAGCCCATGAAATTCCATTACGAACACAACTTAATTTGTGCAGACCAGCACTGGGAAGAATCTTTATTGTGCCAGCTTTCAGATTAGCTAAGTTCAACTTGCCATATGAAGTATAACATTTGTCCAAAAGTTCTAGGGTTATTTAAGGCATGTTACACTTTCAATTGGAAAGAATTATTTGTACGTTCACTGTATTGTATAGTAACTCATGAAAAGAACCTTCACTGTATTGTATAGTAACTCATTAAACAAGATTTTGTCACTGCAGTGACAGGATCTTTAGTAAGGGGATTCAACAAAAGAAAAATTAAATAATTAAAAGAAACCACAGCCAGTGAAAATTGAACCAGCGATCATACAAAGATTTTGAACTTCCTTGATTACTGAATTATGTTTTTGGGTTGTGTCAAGAGAATTCTATATAAATTATAAAGGTATAAATCGAATTTTGCCTAATATGTACAATGTAATTTTCGGAACCCCCGTCCGCCCCCTAAATCCGTCCCTGGCCACTAGATATACTATTAGTAAATATAAGTTAAATTCAAAAAAATTGCGCGGTTAGTACGGTATGAAATTAAGCTAACTGTAAGTGAAAAATATGAGAATTGAGAAATCATGTGGTTACAATATGGATCTAGGAAGCTCATCTAATTAAAGACACTCTTTTGGACTCAACTTGAATTGTATGTATATATATGCAAAAAGATCTTGTCTTTATAAATTTCATATGGTGGGGTTGTTAAAAAGATCAGTTATTCTTCTTTATATGTGGGACTCTGCCCATAGTCCTTTTGGGCCACTTTGATCACTTGCAAATAAATGGCAACAAGATTGTTTTTGTAAGGACTTTAAAAAAGAAAGATACCTATAAATAGGTCTTTCTAAGATTTGTTTGTTTCATCATTGATGTGAAAAATAAAAACTTAAATCAAAATTATGGGTGCCAAGTGGATGAGTTGGGCTAAATTTGAGCGGGTTACAAGAGGTTGAGCCAATAGAGGCTTTTGCATCTATACTTGATTTTGGGGTCACAATTGAACCTATACCCACTTTGCAACAAAAATTGCAAATCTAGCACTTTAAGATCAACTTCAAACTTATCAGATCTGAAGTTAAAAGAATATTAGTCTGAAGTGAAAAAATTACACTTCAGATGTACTTAAGGCCATTTAGATATGAAGTTCAACCAATGCTTTCATATACTTAAGACCAATAAGGCTGAAGTGAAAAATTGCACTTTAGATGCGCTTAAGGCCAAAAATTCTGAAGTGCAACAAACATTTTCCTACACTTAAGTCCAATAAGTCTGAAGTGAAAAATTACAGCTCAGATGTACTTAAGGCTAAATAGGTCTGAAGTACAACCAATGGTTTCATGCACTTAAGGCCAATAAGTCCAAAGTAAAAAATTGCACTTCAGATGCACTTAAGGAAAGGTCTGAAGTGCAACAAACGTTTTCCTACACTTAAGGCCAATAAGTCTGAAGTGAAAAATTACACGTCAAATGTACTTAAGGCCAAAAGGTCTTAAGTGCAACCAATATTTTCATGTACTTAAGGCCAAATAGGCCCGAAGTACAAATTGCCCATAAACAGAAATTTATTCTTCGAATTTTAACAATCCAATATACGATTTAATAGCTAAATTTATTACAAATGAGCTAGAATTTGAAACATACTCCAAAGATAAGAACAAACCCCAATCATCAATTTTTCAAAACAACAATAAATTTAACGAACCCATTTTGCAATTAAGAAAAAAAAAAGAAGAAATCCTAAGCAATAGTAAAAACTAAAGCGCCACAATAGCTCACCGCTGTAAAATGTCATAACTACCCTAACCCTAATAATGTTCACAAACACCATATAAAATGACTATTACCCAAAGAAGTTGAAAGAGGAGAAAAAGGCCTAAGTTGTTTAAACAGTGGGTACAAGTTAAAATAAATTTAAAAAGTGGGTACAGATTAAACGGGGAGCGACCAAATAGGACGTCCCGTGCAAATTTTACCCAATAATCATGTTGTGTCATAACTCACAATTTGGTCACCCATGCAATTTTTACCCAACAATCATGTCGTGTCATAACTCACTCAATGTGTGGTTAGGTCAAAATTGTCATGACCCGGATTTCCCACCATCGGGAATCGTGATGGTGCCTACTGTCGGAGCTAGGCAAGTCAAGCATTAAAACCTTTTTGGATAACAACACGACAGTAATAACAATAATAAACCTTTAAATAAAAGCGAAAGTCTTTTATAACATAAATAACTGGAAACCAGAAATGCGGAAGTTAATATTTCTCTACCCAAGACGGGAGTCGCTATCTCACGAACCACTAAAGAGTGCTACAAATAAGGCTGAATAGAAAATACATAATGTCTGTCTCGGTAAAATGAAAACAAACTAAAAATATGGAAAGGGACTTCGGCCTACGAACGCCAGCTAGGCTACCTCGTAAGTCCCTGGACTGAAGTCAGCTCCCGATCAGTATAATACTATTGTGGTCCAAAAGCTGCTTCGGTACCGTGATTTGTGCAAAAAGCACAGCATGTAGCATCAGCACAACCGACCCCATGTGCTGGTAAATGCCTGGCCTAACCCCGGCGAAATAGTGATGAGGCTAGACAGGACTACCAAATCAACCTGTGCAGTTCAATATATATATATATATATATATATATATATATATATATATATATATATATATATATATATATATATATAAAGAAAGAATACCGAAATTAAACAGTTAAAAAGGAAGGGAAGCATGCTATGAGGGAGTATAATCCAGATACAAAGTCAACAACTTAAGAAAGAAACAGGGCAATAACCATATTTAACAACAGCAGGAAAATCAACAGTTGCACGACATCAAGCTTCGTGCTTTTACTCTAAATCTCACCAAAAGCGATCAAATAAAATGCACGTCATCACTCTTCGTGCTTTCTCTCACATAACTCTCATTTTATGGCACGGAATGATCCTTCGTGCAAATATAGTCAAATAAGAGCACGGAATGTCCCTTTGTGCATAAATAATCAAAACATATCACGGAATGACCCTTCGTGCAAATATAATCAAAACATGGCACGGAATGACCTTCGTGCAAATATAATCAAATATGGCACGGAATGACCCTTCGTGCATTATCTTTCTTCCTCACTCAAACAGCAATCACAACCAAACGGGCGAGGGAATAAGCAAATAATAAGAAATGTCCCGGCAAGGAAAAAACACAATTAAACAGCTAAATCCCACCAAGGGAGCATCAATAACAACTTTCACCTCCCGGCAAGGGAGATAATCAACATACTCAAACCATCCCGGCAAGGGATTAATCATATCTCTTTCCATTTCTTTCATTCCTTACTCAATAATATTTTTATCGTTCGAGCCAACACTCCAAATAATTCACAATTCATAGCTAATACTTATACTCTTCACATTATGTAGAATTCATCAAATATCAGAATAAGTATAAACAAGGACCCACGGTCATGCTAGACACCGGTGTATAGATGCTCGTCACTACGCCTATACACTGTACTCGATCATTTAGCAATTAGCAATTAATAATACTCTAATCCTATTCCCTCAAGCCAAAGTTAGATCAAACACTTACCTCAAATGCTCCAAAAATCCACTCAAGCCTCTAGTATAGCTTTCCCCATCGAATTCACCACAAAACTGCTCGAATCTAGTCACAAATTACATGAATATATCAATAAATGCTAATTGAATCAATTTGAATGCATAAAAATGAATTTCCAAAGTTTTACTCAAAAGTTTCCAAAACACCCCCGGGCCCACGTGGTCAAAACTCGAGGTTCGGACTAAAACCCGGTTACCCATTCCCCCACGAATTCATATATATGATTTGTTTTGAAATTGGACCTCAAATTAAGGTCCAAATCCCCAATTTTAAGAAAACCTAGGTTCTACCCAAAATCCCCATTTTCACCCATGGAAATCCTTGATTTTAAGATGAAAACATGATAAATGATGTAAATGATTGAAGGGATTAAGTAAAAAATAACTTACAAATGATTTGGGGAAGAAAAGTTTCTTGAAAAATTGCCTATGGAGTCTTTTGAGTTGAAGGAATGAAGAAATAAGGTGAAAATTCGTCTAAGTATGAAAATTGCTGATTGCAGATGTGGGAAATGCAAACTGGGGTTATCAATTGCGAACCCCGACCAAATATGGGAATTGCGAAGTCGAGTTCGCATTTGCGAACTCTGAAAGACACTGGAAAGTTCGCATTTGCGAAAAATATGTCGCTTTTGCGAAGGCTCACTACCGCATTTGCGGACAGTCGTTCGCATTTGAGAAGACTGGGCTCATAGGTGGGCATCTTATTTGCAATAATTTTCTTCGCATTTGCGAAGATCGTTGCCCAGGTGAAAGATCGCATTTGCGATGAGAATCTCGCAATAGCGAGTTCACATTTGCGAATGCTGGCTTCGCAAATGCGAAGCCTGCAGAACTGAAAGATACCAGATTTTTACAAATGAGAAAATGCAATCCGATGCCTATCCAAAACTCTCCCGAGCCCTCGGGACTCCAAACCAATTATGCACACAACTTCAAAAATATCCTACGGACTTACTCGCGCGATCAAATCGCCAAAATAACATCATATACATAGAATCAAGCATCAAAACACATGATTTTCTTCTAAGTTCCATAAACTTTCAAATTTGGAACTTATAGTCCGAAACACGTCATACGATGTCCGTTTTCAACCAAACCTTACAGATAGTGCTTAAATCATATTTAAGACTTGTACCGGGTGTCGGAACCAAAATACGAGCCCAATACCACAGTCTTTGAATAAATTTTCATTTCCTTTTTCCTTAATAATTTCAGAAAAACAATTTATCAGAAAAATTCTTTTACTCGGGTTCTAAACCTCGGATTTCGACTCCGGGCACATGCCCGAGTCTCATATTTTTCTACGGACTCTCCGAGACCGTCACATCACGGGTCCGGGTCCGTTTACCCAAAACGTTAACCAAAGTCAACTTTAATCATATTAATATCAAAATTCTTTAAATTTTTCACATATTTCACATATTTCAACATAAAAACTTTCCGGCTACGCGCCCGAACTGTGCATGCTAATCGAGGCAAGTAAAAGTGAGGTTTTCAAGGCCTTGGAAGCACAGAACGAATGAGGAAACAGGTGATGACCCTTTGGGTCGTCACATCCTCCACCTCTAAAACAACTGTTCGTCCTCGAACGGACAAAAGAAAGAAGTACCTGAGTCAGGAAATAGATGAGGATAACGGCTCTGTATATCAGACTCGGACTCCTAGGTCAATGCCTCAGGAGGCTGACCTCTCCATTGGACATGCACTGAAGGAAAACTCTTTGACCTCGACTGTCGAACCCACCGGTCTAGGATAGCTACCGACTCCTCCTCGTAACACAGATCCTTGTCCAACTGGACAATGCTGAAATCTAACATGTGGGCTGGATCGCCGTGATACCTCCGAAGCATGGACACATGAAACACTAGATGCACGGCTGACAAGCTAGGTGGCAAGGCAAGTCTATAAGCCACCTCTCCCACACGATCTAGAATCTCAAATGGGCCAATGAACCTGGGGCTAATCTTTCCCTTCTTTCCGAATCTCATCACGCCCTTCATAGACGATACACGGAGCAATACTCGCTCACCAACCATGAAAGCTACATCTCGAACCTTGCGATCCGCATAACTCTTTTGCCGCGACTGAGCCGAACGAAGCCTATCCTGAATGATCTTGATCTTATCCAAGGCCTCCTGGACTAAATCTTTACCCAATAACTGAGCCTCTCCCAGCTCAAACCATTTGACTGGAGACCGACATTGCCTACCATACAACGCCTCATATGGAGACATCTAAATGCTGGACTGGTAGCTGTTGTTGTAGGCGAACTCTGCTAAAGGTAAAAACTGGTCCCAAGAGCCTCCAAAATCAATGACACAGGCTCAGATCATATCCTCCAATATCTGAATAGTCCTCTCGGACTGGCCGTCCGTCTGAGGATGGAACGATGTGCTCAACTGAACCTGGGTGCCCAACTCCTGCTGTACTGCTCTCCACAAATGCGAGGTGAATTGCGTACCCCGGTCCAAAATGATAGATGCCGGCATCCCATGAAGGCGAACAATCTCACGGATGTAGATCTCAACTAACCTCTCTGATGAATAAGTGGCTGCAACAGGAATGAAATGGGATGACTTGGTCAGCCTATCAACAATGACCCAAATAGCATCAAACTTCTTCCGAGTCATCGGAAGTCCGGTAACAAAATCCATGGTAATCCTTTCCCACTTCCACTCGGGAAGCTCAATCCTCTGAAACAAACTACCAGGCCTCTGATGCTCATACTTGACCTGCTGACAGTTCAAACACCGAGCCACATATGCAACAATATCTTTCTTCATCCTACACCACCAATAATGCTGCCGTAAGTCCTGATACATCTTCGCGGTGCCCGAGTGAATAGAATACCGCGAACTATGGGCCTTTGCTAAGATCAACTCTCGAATCCCATCAACATTGGGCACACAAACTCACCCCTGAAACCTCAAAACACCATCATCATCTAAAGTCACCTTCGTGGCACCTCCACGCTGCACCGTGTCTCTCAGGACACACAAATGGGGATCATCAAACTGCCGATCACTAATACGCTCTAATAATGAAGAACGAGCGACCGTGCAAGCTAACACTCTGCTAGGCTTAGAAATGTCCAACCTCACAAGCCGATTGGCCAAAGCCTGAATATCCAAAGCAAACAGTCTCTGGCTGACCGGAACATAAGCAAGACTACCCATGCTGGCGGACTCCCTACTCAATGCATCGGCCACCATATTGGCTCTCCCCGGATGGTACAAAATAGTAACATCATAATCTTTCAACAAATCCAACCACCTCCTCTGCCTCAAATTCAACTCTTTTTGCTTGAACAAGTACTGAAGGCTCTTGTGATCCGTGTACACCTCGCACGTCACACCATATAAGTAATGCCTCTAAATCTTCAAAGAATGAACAATGGCTGCCAACTCTAGATCATGGACCGGATAATTCTTCTCGCGGATCTTCAATTGCCTCGAAGCATAAGCAATGACTCTTCCATCCTGCATCAATACCGCACCAAGCCCAATACGGGAAGCATCGCAATAAACTGTATAAGGCCCTGAACCTGTGGGCAAAACCAATATCGGTGCCGTAGTCAGAGCTGTCTTGAGCTTATGAAAGCTCTCCTCACACTCGTCTGACCACCTGAACTGGGTACCCTTCTGGGTCAATCTGGTCATTGAGGCTGCTATAGATGAAAATCCCTCCACGAACCGACGATAATAACCTGCTAACCCCAAGAAACTCCGAATCTTGGTCATTGATGCTGGTCGAGGCCAGTTCTTGACTGCCTCAATCTTCTTCGGGTCCACCTAAATACCCTATTCTAATACAACATGACCTAGAAATGCAACCGAACTCAACCAGAACTCGCACTTCGAGAACTTAGCATACAACTGACTATTCTTCAGAGTCTGAAGAACCACTCTGAGGTGCTGCTCGTGCTCCTCCTGGCTGCAGGAGTACACCAGAATATCATCAATAAAGACTATCACAAACAAGTCTAGATAAGGCCTGAATACTAGGTTCATCAACTCTATAAATGATACTGGGGCATTGGTCAACCCGAATGACATGACCAAAAAACTCATAATGCCCATACCGAGTGCGAAATGTTGTCTTAGGGACATCAGACGCCCTAATCCTCAGCTGATGGTAGCCAGATCTCAAGTCTATCTTTGAAAACACGTTCACACCCTGAAGCTGGTCAAACAAATCATGAATCCTCGGCAGTGGATACTTGTTCTTTATCTTTACCTTGTTCAATTGCCGGTAATAAATGCACATCCTCATCGATCCATCATTTTTCTTCACAAATAACACCGGCGCACCCCAAGGAGAAACACTAGCCTTGATAAAACACTTCTCTAGCAAATCCGGCAACTGGCCCTTTAACTCTTTCAATTCTGACGGTGCCATGCGATACGGCGGAATAGAAATGGGCTGCGTGCCTGAGGCCAGATCAATACAGAAGTCAATATCCCTATCGGGCGGCATACCCGACGGGTCTGAAGGGAAAACCTCGGGGAACTCTCGAACAATAGGAACATAGTCAATAGAAGGAACCTCTGCGTTGGAATCGCGAACATACGCCAGGTAAGCTAAACACCCCTTCTCGACCATGCGTCGAGCCTTTACATATGAAATAACACTGCGGGTGGCATGATCTGGGGTCCCTCTCCACTCCAATCGGGGCAAATCTGGCAAAGCGAGGGTCACGGTCTTGGCGTGACAATCCAAGATAGCATGATACGGGGACAACCAATCCATCCCCAATATAACATCGAAATCCATCATGTCTAAAAGTAATAAATCAACACGGGTCTCAAGACCCTCAAACACTACCACACAGGAACGATGAACTCGATCGACTACTATAGAATCACCCACCGGTGTAGATACATAAATAGGGATACCCAACGCATCACTAGGCATAGCCAAGTAGGGTACAAAATAAGACGACACGTATGAATACGTAGACCCAGGGTCAAATAGCACTGAAGCATCCCTATCACAGACTAGAATAGTACCGGTAATAACATCATCTGAAGAGTCAGCCTCTGGCTTGGCTGGCAAAACATAACACCGGGGCTGGGCCCCACCTCCCTGAACCATGTCTCTAGGATGATCGGCTACTGGCTGACCCCTACCTCTGCCGGTCCGAGCTCCACCTCTACGGTCTCTACCTCCACCTCTATGATCCCTACCCCCGCCTCTAGCTGGCTGGGCGAGCTGTGGATCACCTGATGCCTGAATCATGGGGCGAGGACCCTGCTGCTGAGAGCTGCCCGAGGTTCAAGGGCAAAACCTAACAATGTGACCGGGGTCACCACAACTATAACAAGACCTCGGCTGCTACGATTGCTGGCCCTGTTGACCTGAATGACCTCCCCTGAAGCTCTGAAGTGGGGGTGCACTGATAGGCTACTGATCTGAATAATGCTGCTGAGTACCACCACCGCCTGGAGTACCATGAGAAACCTGGAGCGCTGACTGAAAGGGTCTCGGTGAATAACCTCTACCATATGAATCCCTGCCTCCAGACGAGGTACCACTGAACCTACCACAATGACGAGGTCTCTTATCCGACATCTGGCCACCTCCCCGTGCGAGGGCCATCTCAACCCTGCGGGCCGCATTGGCCACCTCCTTAAAGGAAATATCAATACCAGCTCCCATAGCCATCTGGAGATGGATCGGCTGAATCAATCCATCAATAAATCTCCGAACCCTCTCTCACTCTATGGGGAGTATCACAATAGCATGGCGTGCCAAATCAATAAACCCAGTCTTATATTGCGTAACTGTCATGGAGCCCTGCTGGAGGCGCACAAACTGCCTGCGAAGTGCCTCCCGCTGAGTGACTGGGAGAAACTTCTCCAAAAATAACTCCGCGAACTGATCCCATGTCAATGCTTGAGACCCTGCTGGTCTAGATAGGCAATAATCCCCCCACCAAGTCTTGGCGGATCCTGCAAGCCGGAAGGTGGCAAAATCGACTCCATTGGTCTCCACTATACCCATGGTCCTAAGGATCTCATGACAGCTGAATAAGAAATCCTGTGGATCCTCTGATGAAGCACCGCTGAAGGTGGTGGTGAAGAGCTTAGAGAACCAATCAAGTCTCCACAAGGTATCCGAAAACATAGCCACTCCGTCGCCGGCCTGGACTGCAATACTTGGATGAGCTGTCATAGCTAGCTGAACCACTGGGACATGAGTCTGGGGAGCTACCTGCTCCGGAGTACGTGTAGCAGGAGTCTGAACCCCTCCTCCAGCCTGAGAAGTGGCTGGCGCTACTGGCAGCAAACCCGCTCTAGTGACACTCTCCATAAAGCCGGCCAATCTGACTAGAGCGTCCTGAAAATCTGGGGTGACCATGACCCCTCCTGGGACCTGAGCTGGGCCACCGGGGCTGCTGGGACTGGAACCTCCTCATCATAGTCAATATGAGGCTCCACCTCAGGGACTACTACCCGGGGCTGAGCTCTGCCCGTGCCTCGGCCTCTGGCACGGCCTAGGCCTCTGCCTCTCGCAGGAGCTGCTGCTGGGGGCTCGGACTGCTGTGCGGTAGAAGAGGAAGCATGTGTTCTCTCCATCTACAAAAGAACAGAGTAGAAAGGCAATCAGTATTTGAGAAACAGAATCGCACAACAAGAAAGAACAAAAGTGAAACTTTTCCTAACTCCGTAGCCTCTGGGGGATAAATACAGACGTCTCCGTACCGATCCCTCAGACTCTACCAAGTTTGTCCGTGAGTAGCGAGACCTATGTAACCTAGAGCTCTGATACCAACTTGTCACGACCCGGATTTTCCACCATTGGGAGTCGTGATGGTGCCTTGTCGGAGCTAGGCAAGCCAAGCATTAAAACCTTTTCGGATAACAACACGACAATAATAACAATAATAAACCTTTAAATAAAAGCGAAACTCTTTTATAACATAAATAACTGAAAACCAGAAATGTGAAAGTTAATATTTCTCTACCCAAGACTGGAGTCACTATCTCACGAACCACTAAAGAGTTCTACAAATAAGGCTGAATAGAAAATACATAATGTCTGTCTCGGTAAAATGAAAACAAACTAAAAATATGGAAAGGGACTTCGGTTTGCGAACGCCAGCTAGGCTACCTCGTAAGTCCCTGGACTGAAGTCAGCTCCTGATCAGTATACTACTGTTATGGTCCAAAAGCTGCTCTGGTACCGTGATCTATGCAAAAAGCACAGAAGTGTAGCATCAGCACATCCGACCCCATATGCTGGTAAGTGCCTGGCCTAACCCCGGCGAAGTAGTGACGAGGCTAGACAGGACTACCAAATCAACCTGTGCAGTTCAATGTGTGTGTGTATATATATATATATATATATATGCAATAAAACGAAATAATACCGAAATTAAACAGTTAAAAAGGGAGGGAAGCATGCTATGGGGGAGTACAATCCGGATACAAAGTCAACAACTTAAGAAAGGAACAGGGCAATAACCATATTTAACAAAAACATAAAAATCAACAGTTGCACGGCATCAACCTTCGTGCTTTTACTATCAATCTCACCAAAAGCAATCAAATAAAATGCACGGAATCACCCTTCGTGCTTTCTCTCACATAACTCTCATTTCATGGCACGGAATGATCCTTCGTGCAAATGTAGTCAAATTAGAGAAAGGAATGTCCCTTCATGCATAAATAATCAAAATATAATACGGAATGACCCTTCGTGCAAATATAATCAAAACATGGCACGGAATGACCCTTTGCACAAATATAATCAAACATGGAACGAAATGACCCTTTGTGCATTATCACTCTTCCTCACCCAAACAACAATCACAACCAAACGGGTGAGGGAATAAGCAAATAATAAGAAATGTCCCGGCAAGGGAAAAACACAATTAAATAGCTAAATCCCGGCAAGGGAGAAACAATAACAAGTTTCACCTCACGGCAAGGGAGATAATCAACATACTCAAACCATCCCGGCAATGGATTAATCATATCTCTTTCCATTTCTTTCATTCCTTACTCAATAGTATTTTTATCGTTCGAGCCAACACTGCAAAGAATTCACAATTCATAGCTAATCCTCATACTCTTCACATTATATAGAATTCATCAATTAGCATGGGAGAGTTCCAAAATATCTAAATAAGTACAAACAAGGACCTACAGTCATGCTAGACACCAGTGTATAGATGCTCGTCACCACGCCTATACACCGTACTCGATCATTTAGCAATTAGCAATTAATAACACTCTAATCCTATTCCCTCAAGCCAATGTTAGATCAAACACTTACCTCAAATGCTCTAAAAATCCACTCAAGCCTCTAGTATATCTTTACCCCTCGAATTCACCACAAAACCGCTCGAATCTAGTCACAAATTACTTGAATGTATCAACAAATGCTAATTGAATCAATTTGAATGCATAAAAATGAATTTCCCAAAGTTTTACTGAAAAGTTCCCAAAATGCCCCCGGGCCCACATGGTCAAAACCCAAGGTTCGGACCAAAACCCTGTTACCCATTCTTCTACGAGTTCATATCTATAATTTGTTTTGAAATCGGACCTCAAATTGAGGTCCAAATCCCCAATTTTAAGAAAACCTAGATTCTACCCAAAATCCCCATTTTCACCCATGGAAATTCTTGATTTTAAGATGAAAACATGATAAATGATGTAAATGATTGAAGAGATTAAGTAAAAATTGACTTAAAAATGATTTGGGGAAGAAAGTTTTCTTGGAAAATCGCCTATGGAGTGTTTTGAGTTGAAGGAATGAAGAAATGAGGTGAAAATTTGTCTAAGTATGAAAATTGTAGGTTGCAGATGTGGGAAATACGAACTGGGGTTCGCTACGAACTGGGGTTCGCAATTGCGAACCCCGACCAAATATGAGAATTGCGAAGTCGAGTTCGCATTTACGAACTCTGAAGGATACTGGGTAGTTCGCATTTGCAAAAAATAGGTCGCATTTGCGAAGGCTCACTACCGCATTTGCGGATAGTCGTTCGCATTTGCGAAGACTGGGCTCATAGGCGGGCATCGATTTGCGATAATTTTCTTCGCATTTGCGAAGATCGCTGCCCAGGTGAAAGATAGCATTTGCGATGAGAAGCTCGCAATTGCGAGTTCGCATTTGCGAATGCTGGCTTCGCAAATGCGAAGCCTGCAGAACTGAAAGATACTAGATTTTTACAAATGAGAAAATGCAATCTGATGCCTATCCAAAACTCTCCCGAGCCCTCGGGGCTCCAAACCAATTATGCACACAACTTTAAAAATATCATACGGACTTACTCGCGCGATCAAATTGCCAAAATAACATCATATACCTAGAATCAAGCCTCAAAACACATGATTTTCTTTTAAGTTTCATAAACTTTCAAATTTGGAACTTATAGTCCGAAACACGTCATACGACGTATGTTTTCAACCAAACTTTAAAAATAGTGCTTAAATTATATTTAAAACTTGTACCGAGTGTCAGAACCAAAATACGAGCCCGATACCATAGTCTTTTAATCAATTTTTATTTTCTTTTTCCTTAATAATTTCAGAAAAATAATTTATCAAAAAAATTCTTTTACTCGGGTTCTAGACCTCGGATTTCGACTCCGGGCACATGCTCGAGTCTCATATTTTTTTACGGACCCTCCGGGACTATCACATTACGGGTCCGGGTCCGTTTACCCAAAACGTTGACCAAAGTCAACTTTAATCATATTAATATCAAAATTCTTCAAATTTTTCATAGATTTCACATATTTCAACATAAAAACTTTTCGGCTACGCGCCCGGACTACGCATGCCATCGAGGCAAGTAAAAGTGAGATTTTTAAGGCCTTGGAAGTATGGAACGAATGAGGAAACAAGTAATGACCCTTTGGGTCGTCACGAAAATGAAAGGGACCACTTGGGCTAAACTAGAAGAATTAACCCAAACTTTCGCCCACCTAATTTATTAAATCGAAAATAGTTGTCGGACATGTAGTATATATGTATAATCAAGTATAATATATATATATATATATATATATATATATATATATATATATATACCGCCTTGAAAAATAAACAGTGAATCTGACTGGTTATTTGTGTAACAATCCTGCTAAACTATGTTTTATAACTCAACTTGTCTAACGCAAATTTATTTTTGTTTATTTGTTTAATCTATTATTGTTTGCTCCATTCACAAATAAAATTAATAGAAGTTTTTCTTTTATTTACATATATCAAACAAATCAAACCCCAAAAAGTAGTTAGTTTTTCTGTTTCAAATAGTTATTTTATGGGTTAATTTGGGCCATGTGATCCGAATTTACCCAAACTTTTAGATGGACTAGCCTGGCTATGCGCAATATGACGAGAAGTTTTATTTTGTGTTTCATACAACTGACACTAGTTGTATGAGGCTCCTTTTTGTCTCATAAATTTGTGGACCCCAATCTTACGCTTCTGGGTCCATCGAAATTTGGGTCCACAAAAATTTGGGTCCATAAATTTGTGAGACAAAAAGGAGCCTCATACAACTAGTGACAGTTGTATGAGACACAAAATAAAATTTTTCCAATATGACCTATTAGTAAAGAGATTTTTTCTTTTCAATACCATATATGAAACCTTATTACCAAAAATGTGTATAGTTTCTAATTTACCCGCCCTGTCCATATTTTTTCTGCAGTTATTATACCAATCATTAAATAGTAATTAAAAGTACCTGAATCTTCCTAATTTGTCGAGCTAAAATTCAGGAACATAATATTCTAAAAAGATTTGGCGTAAATCAAATCAAATCATATCACGAAAATTCTTTATCTTCAACTTATAATCAAATTCTGTTCTTTGATATTCTCACAATCGCTACAAATCAGAATCTCAGTTCGTCCAAATCAGAAGCTCAATTTTAAATTGTAGAAATCAGTTCTACAAATCTCAGTTTGTCGACTTTTCTCCTCAATCCACTAATCAAAAAAGCGATAAAATATTCAACAAATTCAAGTCAAATTTTAGAACTTAATTCTGCCGATTCTCTGTTCTTCGTCTTTTTTTGACAATCCAAAAAATCAAAAAAATGACAAAATATTGAAGAATACCTCAGCAACGACACACAATCATGTCCAAAATCCCAATCATGCTATATTTTAATGGCAACTGGGATAGCTATGGAAGATTTAGAGATTTTCAAGTTGATGGCACTGTGCTCGATGAGGATGCAAGTTACAGTATGTTGATTTCTACAATTGCAGAGCAATTAATGATTGATACTTCAAAAAAAATTATAGAAATCAAATACATTGTGAATGAGAATTGTCCTCCAATGGAGATTAGGAACAATATTGGGTTAGTGTGTATATGGAGACAAAAAAGAAGAATAAAAATTTAGGATCATATCCGTTACTCATAAGTGTACGAGATTTCAATATGGAATTGGCTATTACAAATGAGAACACAAGTGCAGGTTTGCTATGTTTCAAATTCTATGGAAGTCTGATTTTACAATAATATCTACAAAATTCCTACATTTATCTACAAATAAAATACAAATTTAGGATATATAAAGAACTATTATTTTCATGCTTATCAATAAAATTAATACATTTATACTGCAATTAAGCTACAATTCATGTTGAAAAAAAATTGACTACAAAATTTTCTATTCATCTACAATTATCTACAAAGATTCTACAAAATTATAATGACACTGTTTATCTTTATTTTCATGCAGGTTCGTCTGGGACAATACAGTTACTTGATATGACAGCCTCTCCTATCATAGAGGAATATCAAAGTGAAATAATAACTGAAGATACACAAAGTATTATCGAAGAAGGATAAGTGTATCAAGACAAGCAAACAATTGCAACTGTAATAAGGCACTATTCTGTCATGCACAAGTTCCAATTCAGGGTTAAAAGATCTAGCCACAGAAGGTATAAAGATATTAATTGTGAAAAGACCTTTATAAACAATATTTTCTTTGTGATATGTAGATGAAAAGTAGTTATATTGTATAATGTGTTACTTTATGTTAAAACAGTCCTTTTGTTAAATCTACATTTTATAACTTGTATTATAAATGTATTTTTTGTAGCTACTGGCTTATGTACATTGCAAAAAACTGTAATTGGCAGTTCAAGGCAACATCAATTAATGATTGTGCAATGTTCAAGATCAGGAGTTTCAACCGACAATACACATACACCTTAATGGACGATACATTCATACAACGCAAATGTATTGCAGTTGTAGTTGGTAGCATGGTCATGCTAAAGTATTGTGATCCTAAGACAGTTTACACACCAAAAGGACGTACAAACTGACATGTTGTCCCAACACGGAGTGAACCTAAGCTACATGCAAGCATGGAGGGCAAAGGAAAAGGCTTTACAGTTATTGAGAGGTCAACCGGCTGACTCCTACAATAAATTATCAAAATATTTTTATATTCTTGAAAAGACGTATCCTGGTTCAGTTGTTGAATTGAAGAAGACAACATATGAAAGCTTCTTATACGCATTTGTTTCTCTTTGTACATCAATAAGTGGTTGGGAATATTGTAGACCAGTAGTAGTGGTTGATGGGACAATTATGCTGACAACAAGCACAATTGATGCAACATGTAAAATTATAGTTATTTTGTAGTTTATATATATTTGTGTTTTCATATGAATTTTCAAATCTGCTAGTTAATTATTTTTTTACTAACCATGTAGGTAAAATATTGCCTTTGGCATATGCTGTGGTTGATTCGGAAAACAACGCATCGTAGAAGTGATTTTTTGAGCAATTCAAGTAAGCATATGGTGAAAGAACTTCAATGTGTGTTGTTTCAAATAGCAATGAGAGTATCCTGAAGGCAACATCAATTGTCTATCCGGGCGTGCCATACTTCTCTTGCGTGTGGCATATTTGGACAAATATAATGGCAAAGTTCAAAAAGGGTCATCTATAATTAAATAAATTGTACTTTGCTACAACAGGGTCATACACTCTGGATGAATTTAATGAAAGGATGTCGAAGATTGAAGAGATAGACCAATATGTTAAATCATACCTCTATGATATTGGCTATCATAGATGGTCAAAAGTACATGCAACAGTGAATAAAACTTGGACTATGACATCAAACACTGCTGAGTCATTGAATGCTATAACAAAAGAGGCAAGAGAATTGCCAATATTTGACCTATTAGAGTATATGAGGACACTTCTTGAATGTTGGACGAAAGAGAAGTTATTGAAGGCAAAGGGTACTTTCACATATCTCGGGTACAAATTCAATAAAGAATTGGAGAAAAATAGTATATTATCTCAGAAACTTAGGATAAGATCTATTTATTTGGTGCAGAAAAATAATTATTTAATATACAATATTTCCAGATTGTAGATAAATTGTAGTTAATTTATAGATATAATTGTAGATACGCTGTAGATAAATTATAGATAATCTATTTTTATGATTGTAAATATTTTTCTTTCTATTTGTTATGTAATTATAGGTGAGGGCTTCAACAGATCATATCCATACTGTGATAGATGGTGTGAAGCGGTACATTGTGTGTCTTGAATGCAAGAAATGTAGTTGTGGCCAGTTTCAACTTGATGAACTTCCATGTCTGCATGCTTTGGCACTCTAAGGCACATGAATGAAACTTATGAAAACTATTGCTCTCCATATTATACAAGAGAGAGCCTACTGCATACATATGAAATACCAGTAAATCCCCTTCCTGATGAAAGCAAATGGAATGTACCACAACATATATCTGATGAAGTAGTAAAACCATCTACGGGAGAGAAAAAATAGCCAGAAAGACCTCAAAAGGAAAGATACAAAATATATGATGAAATAAAGTCAAAGAAGTACAATGTGTCATGTGGAAACTGTGGAGGTGAAGGGCATAACAAAAGATCTTGCAAAAATACACCCAAAAAAAATAAATTTCATATAGTTAGAATAGTATTTCAAAATAATTGTTAGTGTGTTCAAGTTAACAGAATTTTGTGTGTAATCGTTTAAGTTTTGAAAGATCATAATGTAGTTAACTACAATTTGTTTCTGTGTTTGTTAACATATTTTTCTGTATTATGTCAAGCATCTACCTCCATTTTTTACATTCTGTACATATCAGTTACTATTTATTATTTGTAATATAACTACAAGTTAAAAAAATTAATTTAACTTGAACTGACAGTTATATAGAGAAAGAAAATTATCACGACCCCAATCCTGGTCATGATGGCGCCCAACACGATGCTAGGCAAGCCCGACCAATTAACATCTCACGACTCTTTTTTTCCAGTAGAGTTCATTAACAGTTATCAGAAATAGATACCAATTTACTAAGTAAAAATCTAAATTTAAAAGATGAAATGTGCGGAAACCATAACAATGAAAATCTCTACAAAATAGCCCACTGATCCCCTAATACAAGGTTTCAACAGCCTAATCAAAAATATGTCTAAAATGCGGAGTAGTAAGGAAGCATAGAGGGAGAAATCGGGTCTGCGGACGCCATGCAACTACCTCGATAACTCCGATGAGAACTGGACGGCAGGAAAGCTCGCTCTATGCCTCAGGAATACCTGTACCTGCACACACGGTGCAGTGAGTAATGTGAATACTCCAACCCAGTGAGTAATAACGATAAATAATGACTGACAGAATGAAATCACGTAAAGGTACTAAGTAGTTCTATATCAAAACAGTAAAATCATTTAAACATCAGTAAATGAGGAAAATCAAGTGAAATTCCTTAAACCAGGTAAAACAAGTATAACTCAGTATAAATCCGCTCCTCGAGCATTTCAATTCATTTATTCGTTCTTATCCTTAGTTCTCAATTCTTATACTTCTCACAGTAACCGAATCAATAAATATATATATACCGGGGCGTGTAGCCCGATCCATATATCGCTATGGCGTACAGCCCGATCCATAATAATAATAGTCAACTGCACTCACTGGGGATGTGCAGACTCCGGAGGGGCTCNAGCTACCTCGATAACTCCGATGAGAACTGGACGGCAGGAAAGCTCGCTCTATGCCTCAGGAATACCTGTACCTGCACATGGTGCAGGGAGTAATGTGAGTACTCCGACCCAGTGAGTAATAACGATAAATAATGACTGACAGAATGGAATCACGTAAAGGATCTAAGCAGTTCTATATCAAAACAGTAAAATCATTTAAAAAGCAGTAAATGAGGAAAATCAAGTGAAATTCTTTAAACCAGGTAAAACAAGTATAACTCAGTATGAATCCGCTCCTCGAGCATTTCAGTTCATTTATTCGTTATTATCCTTAGTTCTCAATTCTTATACTTCTCACAATAACCGAATCAATAAATATATATATCGCTATGGCGTGCAGGCCGATCCGTATATCGCTGTGGCGTACAGCCCGATCCATAATAATAATAGTCAACTGCGCTCACTGGGGGATGTGCAGACTCCGGAGGGGCTCCTACAGCCCAAGCGTTATATTGATGCGCGCAACCCGATCCATATATATATATATATATATATAATATTACTGCGGCGTGCAGCCCGATACATATAAGTAATTGCTGCGGCGCGCAGCCTAATCCAATATAAATAATTGCTGCGGTGCGCATCCCGATCCAATATATGTATTTGTTGCGGCATGCAGCTCGATCCATATCATATAAAATATCCTCACTATTGGGTCCTCAACCCCTCTCAGTCATTAAAATCATAGCCTCTCGGGCAAAATAACATATGTTAGGGATCGCAGACCTCATATTTCTTTCATTTAGGATTAACATTTCAAAAGTCCGGTTAATATTATCTTAAACAATTGGAAACATGACTGAGAATATGAATTTTTTTGCAAATAAGTGAGGAAAACCAGTTAAAAATCCCCTAAGAGTTCTACAGGTCGGCACAAGGCCCCAAACATGGCAACTAGCCCCATACATCATAATAAAATATAACACTCCGTAAAAAATATAGCCAAGTCACAATACCCAATAGCATTGGACCTCACACTCGTCACACATCGTGTATCTCAACTCAGTATAGCAGTACGTTGTGCAAATCCGGGGTTTCAAACCCTCAGAAAATCATTTAAAATTATTACTCACCTCAAACCGGCTATTTTTTTAACTCGCGAAGCCCTTGCCCCTCGAATTGTCCTCCACGTGCGTCGAATCTATCCAAAATCAGAACGAATACCTCATAATATAATAATGGAACAAAGCCCAATCGAAATAATCGAAAAATACCAAAATTCTCGAAATTAGAAAAAACCCGAGCCCCGGACCCACGTATCGAAACTATAAAATTTTTATATCAACAGGTTTCTTATCTCCTCACGAGTCTAACCATACCAAAATTATCCAAATTCCATCACATTTCGACCCTCAAATCCGTGATTTTATCCAAGAGGGTTTTCTAAACTTTTCCAACAAAATTTACGGATTAAATGCCAGAACTAGTAATAGATTCAAGTTATCCAACTATAATTGAGTTAAGAACACTTACCCCTTTGTTCTCTCCAAAAATCTCTCGAAAAATCGCCTTATCCGAGCTCCAAATCGTAAAAAATGTAAAATGGGAACGAAGTCCCATTTTCAAAACTTAACATTCTGCCCAGAATGTTTTCGAATTACTGTTCACGTGTTTTTACTGTTCACGGGGTACTGTTCATGGCTACTATTCACGGGGTACTGTTCACGCAGGTGTGGTCACTGTTCACACGTGCGAAAAATGCAGAAACTGCCCAGAAAATTGCAACAGCTTTTCTTTTCACTAAAAAGGCTCTAACTCCATCATACGAACTCGAAATTTGATGATTCTTGTTCCTATGAGTCACAAATAATAATACGAACATAGTCGTTCAGTCAAAACTCAATTCGGAAATCATTTACTCAGTTCAATACCCATTTCGCTCGTTAAACAATTAACTCATGTTTCGTGTCAAAAACCCAATCACGACTTGATGAAATTAGATCAAACTTTCCATATCACTCCTATAATTCATTATTTAAATTTCTGGAAGTCTCAAAATCAAATTTCGATCTCTAGAACTAAAAATGGACTTTTGGATCATTACATTTTTATGCTCCAAATGGAATTTTTTTTTCAAAAACTCTTCCAAAACTTATCCGAGCCTCATGGGACCCCGACCCAACATGCCAAAATGCCCCATAACATCATTAAAACTTGTTCCAAACTTTGGAATGCTCAAAACAATATAAAAACATCGAATCACCCTCGCATTCAAGCCTAAGAATTCCAAGACTACCAAATTTCGAATTCGATCAAAAAGTCTATCAAATCTCGTCCGAATGACCTGAAATTTTGCACACAAATCCT
This sequence comes from Nicotiana glauca, assembly GCA_026770625.1. Lineage (NCBI taxonomy): Eukaryota > Viridiplantae > Streptophyta > Magnoliopsida > Solanales > Solanaceae > Nicotiana > Nicotiana glauca. The sequence goes on along the minus strand of MU741175.1, from coordinate 159,312 downwards.
AAATGACATAATGGAACTACACCAATTCTCAGAATGCCATTCCGACCCTCAGATCAAAATCTCAACTACCAAACGAAAATCGCCAAAATATCAACTTCGTCAATTCAAGCCTAATTCTATTCTGGACCTCCAAAACCAATTCCGATCACGCTCCTACGTCACAAATCACCTCCCGAAGCTAATCGAACCATTGGAACTCACATCCGAACCCTCTAATACATAAGTCAATATCCGGTTGACTTTTCCAACTAAGCGTTTTTAAAAGAGACTAAGTGTCTCATTTCTTAACAAATCCTCTCCGAATGCAAACTAATCAACTTGATCACATGAAACACGGATAACAAAGCATAAGGAAGCAGATATGGGGGAAAACGGAGCGGTAACTCACGAGACGACTGGCCGGGTCATCACATAAATACAACTGGAGGTATTCCCTACAAATTATATATATATATTCAACTATAAAATTATATACAATCTCAACATTCAGTGTTTCCAGATTATAGATAATTTGAAGTTTTTTTGTAGATAATTTGTATTCTAACAACATAATAACTGCGTTTAAGATAATGAAAAACAAGTGCTGTCAATATTAAATAACTGGATATAAAACCCCCAAGTTATTTTCAAGTGAACTACTAAACTGGATAAAATTTAACAAAACAAAAGGACTACTACAATAAAGACACAACTGAATTGTTCAGAAAGTTGTGTATTATACTTCTTATACAAACTAGCATCAACTAAATTACATATACATGACACTTCTTCTTTCTCTGGACTATTGTTTTTTCATTCAATACAGGTGCACCCTTCCTCCTTGCTAGTCTGCCTGTAACCTCACTTTCACTGATTGACCCATCTTCCTGCTTCTTTATAGCATAGTCCCATAGGAGCGCTCCATAGAGTCTATGATGTTGGTCAATATCAGAAAGGTCTTCCGCGGGAATTGACAAATCTCCAAGGCTAACATACTCCGCAAATGCAGCAACAAATACACCACAATCGCTGCAGAAACATATTTTTTTTAAATATTTATCAAATAATTAGAAATAAAAAAAGAATTAAATGCATAGAAAGAGAGCACAGATCTTTTACAGTGACCCTTCTTTTTGCTATGGAATCTCTGCAACCATCCACTGAATGTTAAGAGGGTCGGTGATAGGTTTCTTGATGTATGCCTTTGTATTCATGAAGTTAATATCCTTACACTTTCCATAGAAATCAGTGCATGACAAATACAAAGGGATAATAACAAAAAACTTTTCGATACAGGATTCAACAACATAGTGGTTGTGTGAAGAGACCATGGAATCATACGCATAAAGTTGCTGTCTGTAATGTCGAAAATGACCAACGCCCAATGGAATTTTTCTTTAATATTGACGGGCATGATGACGTAGTCAACTTCATCCCATGCAACATTGGCAAGTAGTCTATACCCCAAAATATATTGTGCAACAACATCTTGGGGTTTAACAACCGAATAGTTCTCTTGTGGAGGTGAATTTATGAACTTTTCATAAATTTGTTCTATCCTGGTCTTGAACACACAATCCGTTGTGGTAAACCTGCTCTTGTTATTAGGGCCATACTTGCCTTTTTTCCTCAAGTAATATATTAAAACATTAATGTGTTGCACCCAAAAATAGTTGGCATATAAACAACAACTAAACTTTAAATAATCCACATGAAACTTACATTATAACTACTTATAACTACAAAAACAGAAACAAAACTCTACAATGATGTCTAAAAATAGCTCTACAATTTAAACAAATTTATCTAGAGTAAATATACAATTTACCTACAGTTTAAGTAGCTAATATAAAAATAACTACAATTTACCTACTTTTACTGGCCAAACACGTAACACAACATCTACAATCATGTCCACTTTATATCTACATTTTAGACTACAACTAATCTTATAATGTTCTACATAAACTATAAAATAACTATAATTATACTACAAACAGTAAATACAACAGTAAAACTATTCTGTCCACAAAATATATATAGAATTTATACTATAAATAATCTTTAAATATGATACATAACATGAAACCTAAATATTAATTACACTACATACAAGAAAGATAACATTTATAATCATGTCTACATCATATCCAAACTTTATACTACAAGTCATATTCATAAATTATCTACAAAATAGAAGACAAAATATATACAAATCATATCTTGGGAATAGACTCCTTGATACTTACCGAGTCATTGAGGACTTGTCCGGGGTGAGCCAGCGAAAAGAACCATTCCTTCTTATCAACCTTTTCCACTCCAAGGTCTAACCAAGGCTTAATTTGGTTATCCTTTATGGAAAACGGAGCCTTCCTCCTATAACAACAAATAAAAGTAAAAAAAAAATTGTAGATTGAATTAGATATGTAAAAGATAAATGCTGAAATGAAAGTGTCAAATTATACATTCGTACCTCTTTGAACTTTTGTCGCTAGACTGGTATAACCACTTGTTGAAGTTTTCTAAAACATCCCGATCTATATTTTCATCGATAATAGTAGTAAAAGGGTGCTTGAGGTAGAAAATTTTAGGTCCAACCGAGCTGCTGCCTCCAAAACTGTATAGAGGGATAAATGATGATCGGGCATGCTTTTTTGGATACCTTGTTCTCCTCGGATGCATAGGTGTTGCATCATCTTGTATGGGCTCGCCAAACATAACCAACTAGGATAAGTTGTCGGGCAACTCAAAATCAACCAGTGTAACCCCATTCTTCTCAACTCCTGATCCTTCTGAATCACCTAGATCCACATACTGTGCATCTGCACCTTTATTGTCATGTTCCTCAATAACATGTTCTGACTGAGGTGCTACAGTCACTCCGTGAATTGGGGACTGTGCATTTATATCTTTTGTAACTATAACACAATCCATATCAATTTTAACAATAATGTTAAAATTTATAAATAACAAGAAAATATCTTTGAGTGACAGTATGATACCTACTTTGTCTTCATCAGCTACAACTTGAACATGTGTATATAAATCACCATGTGTTAGAAGATTTCTTGACTAACTGCACCTTCAACATGTTCTGTTTTATAATTAAAAATGGTAAATAATACTGGATAATAGTGCCTTGAAAGGTGTAGCATATGTGTAGCAAAATTATAGATATTTTATGGATAAGTGTAGATATGTTAATTATACAAACTAATAAATTGTAGATATTTTGTAGGTATTTTATAGATACCTATTTTGCTAGTGCTTTCCTGGACTTGTTCCCCAATATTGAACTGAAAATGCTGATTGTTCAAGTCTTTTTGTTGGTCGTTATTTTTTGTTGAACTGCCAGCAAACTGAATGTTTTATGTTAGTTTGTATATATTTTTTCATTGTCTAAATTGTTTTGCTATAAAAATAAAAGTTAGATCTTACCTTTGCATCATCTTGCACATTTCTAATATTTATCATTTGCAAAACAGACTGCACAGAATCATTTATAAACACTCGAAGGCTATCGAGTTCTACAAAGACAGCTTTCCTAAAATATTCAAGCTTTTTATCAACCTACAAGTTACAATATAGTAAGTTGTTAACTTCATAATATGTCCTAACATACAATGCAAAAACATATGCAATTATATAAAGATATATATCAGAATTTATAAATTTGTAGATATTTGGACAGTTTATGAAATGTAGATATATTGTAGATAAAATGCAGATATATTATAGTTTATTTGTATTCTCTACTCAATTCGTTTTTCTAATTTAGTGATCTTCTCAGCAATAGACTCCTTGTCCTCTTCTCTATCTGTTTGTTTGAGTTCCAACGTAAGAGGATCAGCATTGGGAACCTCAGATGTTTGTTCATCTTCTTGAACTTTGTACTAAATTTTGTCAGGCAAAATCAGCACTCCAATCTCTTCTCTAGATTCAACTATGTTGGTAAACTAAATGAGAAAAAATAAATTAGTTTGATCAAGGCAGAAAATGTAGAATACTTGTAGATATGTTGAAGGTAAATATATAATCGTAATAAAAGAAACTATACCTTTATCCACTTAGGCTTTATCATATTCTCTTCAAAGGAAGCTAACCAAATCAACCCCTTATTAGCTGACCATCTTAGTATGCGAGATATTGAGTTAGAACACCTCGTAGCTAGATTAGTGCTGACAGTGGGGCAATACTCATAAACCCATACTTGCAATGCTAGTGAGCATCCCCGTATGAGATAAGAATGTACATACGGATTTAGTCTGTGCCTAACAGATTTTATCATCTGGGTGAAAGATTTAATACCCCATGGGTATGACTCATACTGCCCAGATTCTACCAAATATAACCTAAAGTGATCTACAAAAGAAACATGATCTTTTTCCGAAGGACATATGAAAAATTCTAAAAGATAAAGAATGCACAACTTCACCGCATCCTCATCGTTTACCCAGGATCTAGTAGTTACTATCTGTTTTAACTAAGACTTGTCCACTCTTAATTTGTTAGGAAAATTACTGCTAATTATTTTGTTAACATAAGTGGGAGTATAATCAAAATCAGTAACCTGCGTAACACATCTTACATCAGTAATTAATGCAAACTCACGCAATTCAAAATTTAATGTTTCACCCTTTAACTGTACAGAAAAATATGATTCATTGGATTTGAACAATTCATACTTCATCAGAAGATGAATGGCTTGGTTTTGCATGCATATGGTGGGAAGAGACAGTAAGTATCCAAAATACGTCTTTTTGAAAAGATTCAAACCTTTTGAGGATAGAAGCTCTTTAATCTGGCTAGGAATGCTAGGATCACACAAAGTGTGGAATCTAAGTACCCCATAATCAACATTAAGTGGAGCAAAAAACTGTCTATTCTGCATAAATAATAAATTAATTCACATTAATAAAATGCATAATAAAGGATAAATTCATCTATATTTTATCTACAATATAACTACAAATGATTACACAATATCTACAATTTAAAGCATTTTCTACAAAAAGGCAGCAACAAAAGATAACTACAATTCTACTTCAAATAGTACAAGTTACCTAAAAGTATAACTATAAAAAAACTACAAAATATCTAAAACTATAAAATCATAACATCACAACTACAAATAATCTTCAAAATTAAGACAATTAATCTACACTTGTCTAAAACATGTAGAACACAAATTTTACCATCCTAAACCAAACTAAAAAATTAGAAACAAAACTAATAAATGTTTACCTTCTCTAATGATTGGTTTCGATCAATTTTAGGGTATTTTTTTTGAATGTTTCTTCATTTTTAGATTTTTCGAACCAGGAGACACCTTTGCTTTCTTTCTTGTTCGAAGATTAGGGACCTCTTCTACAAAGTCGTCATCTACAGAAATCTCTTTTCCTTTTCGTTTAACTTGTTTGACTGGTGTAGAAGTTTCTCCAGCATCTACATCATGTTTTTGTTTGGTTCTCATCTCGACTCTGATTTGCCGGGGAAAGGAACTATGAGTAGTCTCTGCAATTGCATCTGGAGATTTGCCTTGCTTTTGGGGTATTTTTGGGATAAAATCCCCAAATCAAAGGAGGGTATATCAGCTACTGCTGATTTTTTAGGACTCTTTTTCGAAGCTTTGTTGTTCTTCATTGATGAACTTCAACTGAAGTAAAATGGGGAACCAATTTGTTTAAAGGGTTTCTTCAATTTTCTGTGAATTTAGAGGGAGATTGGGTGGTTTCAGAAGATGAAAAGTAAAAAGAACGTGGGTATAGGTAAAAAGAATGTGGGTACGGGGTTGAGGGGTTAAGAGAGTAAAAGTAAGGGATGAGTGGAGATACTGGAATTAAACGAAAATCCTTTAATTAAGGAGTAATAAACATCTCATTAATTATACTCTTAATTAATTATGGTATAGAAATGGTAATTTAGTATACTAAGTGTAATTAAGTCAAACCTTAAATATTGAGGGTAAAAAGGTTTCCTATGTGGCATAGAAATATCAAAATTCCATTAGTAAATTTATATAACTGGCTTAGCTCATCCAAGTTTGAGCGAGTTGGAAGGATTATATTTTTATGGGATAAATTTGGCAACTCTAATCAAAATCCAGAAAGAAAAATTTAAAGCCAAGAAATAGACGACACACTATTGTTGACCTTTAAGATGAGAGTACTACTCAAAATTCTGGCATCATCCTTAATCCATAGGTATTATTATCGTCTCTGCTTGTACTATTTGTAACTATTGGTGTATGCAAATGTTAGTTAACTAGTTAATTGTGACGACCCAAAGGGTTATCACCGTAGTTCTCCCTTTTCCCGTACTTTCGAGGCTTTAAAAACCTCGCTTTTAGTTGCCTCGATTTGCGTGCGCAGTCGGAAAATTTTTATGTTAAAATATGTGAATTTTGTGGAAATTTTAAAGAATTTTGATATTAATATTGATATGGTTGACTTTTGGGTAAACGGACCCGGACCCGTAATGTGAAGGTCCCGGGAGGTCCGTAGGAAAATATGGGACTCGGGCGTATTCCCGGAATTGAAATCCGAGGCCCCAAGCCCGAGTACGAAATTTTTGAAAGTAATTGTTTATCTGAAAATGATATGAAAAATTAAAATGAAAATGAGTTAGAAAATATAGGTATCGGGCTCGTATTTTGGTTTCGATGCCTGGTACAGGTCTTAAATGAGCGTTACGCGCTTTCTGTGAAATTTGGTTGAAATCGGACGTCGTTTGACGTGTTTCGGACCTAAATATCCAAATTTAAGGTTTATGAACTTTGAAATGGGAAATGATGATTTTGGAGTTTGATTCATTGAATTTGATGTTATTTAGGCGATTTGATCACTCGACTAAGTTCGTAGGATGTTATTGAGTTAGTGTGTGTGTTTGGTTGGGATCCCCGAGGGCTCGGGAGTGATTTCGGGGGTGGTTCGGGATGTTTTTACACTTAGGACACATCAGAATTTCTGCAATTTTTGCACAGGCCCTTTTCCCTTCGCGATCGCGATGATGCTCCGCATTCGCGATGCCTTATGCCCAGTCTTCTTCGTGTTCGCGGAAGACCCACCGCGTTCGCGTAGTTCTGCCAAACCCCTTCTTCGCGTTCGCGAGCCCCACCTCGCGTTCGCGTATAAGCCGGCGAGACCCCAGCCCCCTTTCACTCTATGCGTCCGCGAACTTCACCCTCGCGTCCGCGATGCTTTGCCCCATCAGCCCTTTGCGAACGTGTCCCAACCATGTGAATGCGAAGGGTAATTGCCCAGCGAATTATTTAAATTCCAGAACAGTGTTCACTTCGGGTTTCTTCCCATTGTTTCACACGAGCTCTTCCCTAAGACCCTCCATAGACGATTTTCAACCATTCCTTCTCCATAATTTCTTGGGTAAGTGTTCTTAACTCCGTTTCCTCTTAATTTCTTCT
>MU741175.1:106645-143406 GCA_026770625.1 Nicotiana glauca | reverse complement strand
ACATCAAATGTGCGTGGTTGTTGATTTTGAGCATAGCGGCTTGAGGTGTTTCAGGTGTAACGGTGTTGGGATAGGATCACGCATTGTAGCGAGGCTACGGGAGTTATGACCTTTCGGAGTAGATTTAGGCATTCTATTTCTATGATGTGAGACTGGGTCTCAGCCTTGTATTGTAATGGCATTGATGAGCTTGAGGTACAGCTCTTTCGTTTGAGTCATTTGTTATGATTGAGTGTGTTCAGATCGATTCTTACTGGTACGTGTATTATGCGAGATGTGGTTTAAACTTGTATTGAGGTATCATATCATCAGAGTGGTGTTGGATTAGAGGTGATCGTTGGGTTCACTAATAAATACAGACAGATTTGATCTCAGCTTGTTAGGAAGATAATATCGAGGTTTGACCCGAAAATCTGTTGTGATATCAGTCAAGGGAAGTGGTTTCATGAATGGTTGATTTGAGAGATGATTACGGTTTATAGCGTGTTTCATTCATCGTTGGCAGTATAGGAAAGTGTGGGAATAAGGCTTTAGCTAGTAAGAGGTTCTCTGCCGGTAATTAGTTGCTGGGGACAACTGCGGTGAATAGAAGTTATGATTCCACGTGTTTGGTTTAGGCGGTATATCATATGTTTTCACCTGAGGGCGCAAGTATAGGTTATTACAGCTGGTACGGGCTTACTCTGAGTACATATGCGAATTTCTTATCTTGTGTATGATTTTCGAAAAGTGCGACGTGGTTCTATGGTTTGGTTTATGGATTAAATGGACTGTGAAAGTTCGGCTGTATTGTGTTATCGGGTCTATGCGAGATAGAGTGACGAGGGATCACCCCGGGTATATGGTTGGTAAGATCATTCATCTATTGGTTGGCTTCTAGAACAACTCTCGATACGCTCGAGGACGAGCGTTTGTTTAAGTTGGGGAGGATGTAACGACCCGACTCGTCGTTGCGGGAGTTACCGCCCCATTTTCCCCGTTTTATACTTCTATATGTTTCATTATATGTATTTGGAGAATCTGAAGTAATTCGGATAAAGTTTGGTTAGAAATGAGGCAATTGGTCTCTTATTGAGAAGGTTAGTTTGGAAAAGTCAACTGAATGTTGACTTATAAGTTAGAAGGCTCGGAATGAATTTCTGATGGTTTGACTAGTTTCGGGGGATGATTTATGACTTAGGAAAACAATCGGAATTGAATTTGGAGGTCCGGTGTAGAATTAGGCTTGAATTGGCTAAGGTTGGATTTTGGCGAATTCCGGATGGTAGGTGAGATTTTGATCCGAGGGTCGGAATGGAATTCCGAGAGTTGCAGTAGCTCCGTTAGGTGATTTTGGATATGCGTGCAAAGTTTCAGATCATTCGGAGGTGTTTAGGTCGAGTTTTAGATCAAATGCAAGTTTCGGAAGCTTTAGTTTAACTTAGGCTTGAATCCGTGGTAATTCATGATTTTGATGTTTATGATGGTGTTTTTATGTTACGAGCAAGGGTGAATGAAGTAATAGAACATATATGTGCATTTGGTTGAGGTCCCGAGGGCCTCGGGGTGAATTCGGATGTCCAACGGGGAATTTTGAGCATGTTTAATGCAGCAGAAAAATTGCAAAGAATTTTACTCTATGCGACCGCATAGGTACGTCTGCGATCGCATATAAGGTTCAGAGGGGATGGAGATTTTGCTCTATGCGATCGCGTAAAGGAGTGTGCGATCGCATAGTTAGAGGAACTTGCTCAGTGCGGCCGCGAGGGAGAGTGATGCGATCACGTAGTAGGAAGAGGTAGAGTTATGCGATCGCATGGCCTTGGATGCGATCGCGTAAGAGGAATTTTCAGGGCCTGATTTTTTGGTCTATGCGATCGCAATGGAGATGATGCGATCGCGTAGAAGGAGATGTCTGGGCAGAACAGTTAAGGGTTAAAATTGCAGTCGCGACCCTCATAATATTTCCACCATTTTTACTCCGCCAAGAGAGGTTTTTGAGCGATTTGAAGAGGATTTTTAACGGGTATCGCTTGGAGGTAAGTCTGTTGACTAGAAAACATCATTTTTATGAAGAATCAACCCTCAAATTCATGAAATTGGGTAGAAATTTTGAAAAACTAGGGCTTTGTTCTTGAAAACGAAATTTTAGGATTTGAAAGGCCATTTGAGCTCCATTTTCGATAAACTTTATATGTACGGACTCGTGGCGAGATGAGGAATCTGTTGGTATGATTTTCGGAATTTTTCGAGAAGTGGGCCCGGGGCTCAGGTTTTACTAACTTCGTGAATTTTAATACTTTTTGAGTATTTTTGATTGGGGTATATTTCTTTAACCCCCTATTTATGTATTCGTTGTGATTTTGACTAGATTCGATGCGCGAAGAGGTCGATACGAAAGGAAAAGGCATTGCGGACCATTATACGGCCGGTTAGAGGTGAGTAGTTGGTGTATATGATGGCCTGAGGGTTTGAAACCCCGGCTTATCACATTGTGACGCTATTTAGGGCGTGACTCGCATCCCATGGCAGGTGCGAGATTGTTTATGAATGGGGCTTGTGACTTGGTCCATCCTGAAACAAGAATAATTCTATATTTGGCGATTGATACGCACCCTATGTTGAATATATCTGGGCTTAATGCCATGTTTGGGGCCTTGTGCCGATCTGTAGTGTCCTTAGATGATGATTATCATTGTGATAGCATGATTTGTATAATCATTGATCTCAGTCCTGTGTTAAATCACTGTTATGAAACGATAAGTCACTTTTCTTGAAGTAAATAACTAATATATATATTCTTATTAATGAATTGGAAATTGAGAAAGTAAATTGAAACTGTTATATGACTCATATGCATATTGTGGACTGAGTATGGATCGGGCTACACGCTGCAGCGAATGTTATGATTATATTGTGCTTGGGCTGAAGGAGCCCCTCCGGAGTCTGTACACACCCCCAGTGAGCGCCGTCAACGTTAAATGAATCGGGCTGTACGCCACAGCGTGTTCATGTGCATTGCATTGCATCCTTGCGTTATACTTGATTGTTATATTTGATGTTGCTTTGCTGTTGGTTCGTAGTTAAGGTGTCGGACTGTTTGTTTTAGCTTTACTTTGTAGCATTTCGTGGATTTCTTATCTTCAGACATTTTATATGCTTATTACTCACTGAGTTGGTAGTACTCACCCCTACTCCCTGCACCTTGTGTGCAGATTCAGGTGCACCGGAGGCTTAGCTGAGCAGTCCTTGTCATCAGAGTTCATCAGAGTTGTTGAGGTAGCTGCTTGACGTTCGTAGGACCTGACTACTCTTCCTATTTCAGTTTTATCTATATATATACATTTCCAGACTTGAGTATTTCATTCAGATATTGTTATCTAGTTCTGTTTAGAGGCTCTAGACTCGTGACCCCAGATCTTTTGGGAGTATTTTTATCAGACTTCGTATTTCTCAGTATTATTCTTCTACAAATATTGGAGTATTATTCTAAAATTTATATATTCTCCTTAAATTGTTGGTTTTTGAGGTTTATTGTTGAATTGGGAGCGATTGTTGGTCAGGCTTGCCTAGCTTTAGGGTTGGGCACCATCACGACCGGGTTTGGGTCGTGACATTAAGTATTTATAAGTCTTCCGCATTTGATTATCATTCAGTTTATTATAATTGTTTAAAAGAAAGCAGTAAAAATGTTATATGGAATGGCTTGCCTAGCTCCGACAGTAGGCGCCATCACGACTCTCGATGGTGAAAAATCCGAGTCGTGACATTAATAATGTCGGCCTTAGTGTACATAGTGAAAGTTGTGGTATGTTATAATTATTTTAGGAAGTTAGTACCTAATTGTTAGTTAGCATTGTATATAGTTGGTGTTTATGCTTCAAACAAGTTAGTTGAGCTAATTTCAAATTGCAGATTCTTCTCCATGCTCTCTCCTTGCTAATTCTAAAATGGTATCAGAGTTGTGGACAATGATTCATGGATTCAGAAGCTCAATTTGGTAAGATATTTTCTTAATCTCTTCTTAAATTTCATCACTGTGTTCTTCACTTCCCGACAAATCGATGAAATTTCTGTAAAATTGCTTTGATTTTGTTGCCGTTTTCCTTTGATTGTGTAATTGAGTTCAATTTGAGATTACACATCAATGGCAGAGAAAACTAGTATTGATTACACTTATCCTTTGTTCCTATAACCCTCTGACACCCCAGGATTGGTGTTAATTCCAATCCAACTCACGGGATCTGAAAACTATGGAATGTGGAGTAGATCTATGCACCTTGGTCTCAAAACAAAGTGTAAATGATGGTTCATTACTAAACATGCATTAAAGCTTTATTTGAAGACGATCTCCATGAGGAATGGGAGACATGCAATGTGATAGTGAACTCGTGGATTATGAACTCTGTATTGAAAGATTTACTGAGTGGAATCATTTATGCATCAGATGCACATGAAGCGTGGGAGGATCTTAAGGAGCGATTTGATAAGGTGAATCGAGTGAGGATCTTTCAGTTACATAGGAGAATCTCGAGATTGTCGCAAGGATCTGACTTTGTAGTTGTGTATTTCAAACAATTGAAGGAGCTATGGGCTGAATACGATGTACTTTTCCCTTCCCCGAACTGTGAATGTGTGAAATCAAAAGAATATGTTGTGCATTTACATCAACAGAGAATGATGCAGTTTCTGATTGGCTTGAATGATACCTATGACCAAGCTTGAAGACAGATATTGATGAAAATGGCTGAATCTACGCTCAACCAAGCTTATGCTGTGATCACACAAGATGAAAGCCAACAATCTATGGGTGGTAGTGCGATGACAAAAGAAGGTGGATCCTATGGCAATGAAAGTTGGAAGGTGTCTTTCGAGGAAGGAAGCAATTTCTACAGTGTAAACATTGCCGTATGAAGGTCACACTAAGGATAATTATTTTAAAATTATTGGTTAACCTAAATATTTCAAAGGAAAGACAATACATCAGACTAGAGAACATAGGCCTAAAGGACCTTCCACTGCAGTCAACTATGTGGAAAAACCAGCAACTTCTAATTCATAGGGAGCATCACAACAGAAATGGGATTTTTCTATTCACGAAGGCACAGTACCAGCAGATACTTCACTTGCTCAACAAGGATTCACACATTGACAATCAGAAACAAGCTAATATGGCAGGTAATATTGTGTCTCATGCATCAAGTGTCTATAATGACAATTGGATAGTGGACTCTAGGGCGACACACCATATAACATCTTTACTAGAATTATTGAATGATGTCAAGAATGTAGATAGCTACAAAAGAGAAAGGGTGAGATTACCAAATGGAGATAGTACTGATGTAACACATATTGGTGGTACACAAATTTCAGCAGATACTAAACTGAAAAATGTGTTGTATGTTCCTGAATTTAAGTTTAACTTAATGTCAATTTCAAAGCTAACCACAGACTTACAATGTGGTGTTCTCTTCCTGCTAAAATTGTGTTTCTTTCAGTACCTTTACAGTGGTATGATGAAGGGGATTAGTAAAGAAACTGGTGGAATATATCTGATAAGAGGAAGAAGAACAGAAGAAATAGCTGCATATCAATACATTGGAGAAGAATAAAGATTTAGGGGAGCTTTGGCACAGGAAATTAAGACATCCTTCATTGCTAGTGATGCAACATGTTTCTTTTTTGCATAATAAAGTAGATAGTATAGTACAAAATAAATGTTCTATCTATCCATTGCTAAGCAACATAGATGGAATTTTCCTATTAGTGAGCACCTAAGGACTAAACCTTTTCAACTTGTTCACATGGATGTATGGGAGCCCTATAAGGTTGCTACACATGATAATAAATACTACTTTCTTACAATTGTGGATGGCTATACTAGAACAACTTGGATTTTTCTTATGCAATTTAAAAGTGAAACAATCATTCTTCTAAAACAGTTCTTTTGTATGGTACATACTCAGTTTGGTGCTTGTGTTAAGATGGTTAGGACAAACAATGGCAATGAATTCTTTAACCATCAATGAAATGCTTTTTTAAAAACTCATGGGGTAATTCACCAGAGTAGTTATGTGCACACCCCACAATAAAATGGGGTAGCTGAGTGAAAACATAGACACATCTTAGGCACTGCTAGAGCACTAAAGCTTGGAATACCAAGCAAATTTTTGGGGTAATTTGTGTAAACAACTGTTTATCTCATAAATAGACTTTCCTACTAGAGTGCTAGGGGTTAAGAGTTATTTTGAATTACTGCATAACAGACAATCCTCACTAGCACATTTAAGAACTTTTGGTTATTTATGCTATGCTACAAATATGGTGAAGGAAGATAAATTTGGACATAGAGCTAGGAAAACTTTTGTAATCGGATATTCCACTACTTAGAAGGGTTATAGACTGTTTGATGTCACACCCCTTTTTTACCCAACCTCAAAAAAAATATATACTATGTTAGATTCAGATTGTTGTGGGTTAAAGAATTTTTCAATTAAAGTGATGATTTTAAAAAAGGAATTATTTTATTGTTCAGAGTCGCCACTTGGAATTGATTTTTTGATGTTCCAAGTCACCTTTTATTTGAATCCCTTATTCAAAAGAAAAATTGACTCTTTTATTATTGGTCTGCGAAAACAAAAGTCTAGATAAGAAGTTCTGTTGACCGGAGAGAAGGTGCAAGGCATTTCCCGAGCCTCGTGGTTCTAGCACGATCGCTTTATTGACTTAAAACTTGGCTTGAATTACTTTTGGATAAACTGTACCTTACTGGTTTCGGTGTTTTACCTATCCGCTTTTATTTCTCACATTTATTAAAAGATTTGTTGCGTAAAAAATTAAATTATCATAATCACACTACGCAAGTGACTGTGTGATCGAGACAAAATTTATTAATTTAGTCATAACACCGCAACGCAAGTGAATCCACAGTCATGACAAAGGATTATTAGTACGTTATTACTTTTTTGAAAAAATTACTATATTTGTGGAAATAAATTGTGAAATTTATTTAAAGTCGAAATATCGCGCTACGCAAGCGAATCCGCGATTCATATCAAGGGATCAACTAATTTAGAAATTAATTAAAGCTAATGGATATGATATGAGATTATTAAATAAAAGATAATTAATTAATTAGTAACCAAAATATGATTTTTATAGAAATTAATTGGTGAAAACATGACACTTTAAAGCTTGGTCTAACTTGTGACTTTTGTTGTCATTAAACGATGAAACACTATAACCTAAATATCTTTATTTTAATAAAATTATATACTTGTTCTCATGCCCTAAAATTTTTCTAGCACTTTTCAGAAACATTTAACTATTTATTTATTAGTAATAAAAAAAAATACTTTTATACTCCATATTAGGATTCTACCTTGTCTAGCTTATCACTTGAATTAGTTTGGCAAAAGCTTGTAGCCGGTTAATTCCAATGACAGTGAAGTGGTTAATTCCAATGACAGTGAAGTTAACAAAATAACACACTAATATAAATTTAATTTTTAATAAAATAAAAAAAAGTATTATGCAAAAAAAAAAAAGTTTACACATGCTCAAATGAAGAAACGAACCTTTATGTAGCAAGAGTTTCATGTATAATAAAACTTCAACTCTTAAAAGTGTGCTAAACTAACATGTACTTTAACAGAATACTTTTTTGTTTCTTTATTTTAACTCAATATCCTACTACAATCCCACAACATTACATACACAAAAATAATCTCACAACTAAACCATGAATTTGAATGTTATAAAAATAAACATTCTCATAACTACATAATTCATTTTAATATAAACATCTTTAATAAAAAAAAACTAATGAAGGTAAATATATTCATTCCATATTTGTCTTTCTTAAAAAATGTTTACTCAACTTGCAATACACAATGCACGTAACCAGAAGTTCGTGTAAAATTAAAAGAAACAGAAACTTCAAATACTAAGAATTCTTGAAGCCACCATCTTAATAGAAAAAACAATATTAAAACCCCCGTCCATTCAATAAAAGAGTGAAAACAGGCAGAATATAGCCCAAGATTGCATCTTGGGTCTTATCTCAATCAACCCTTACACTAAAGAGTTAAAGAAAGTACCTAGAGATGGAAAATAACTTGAATGATCAGCCGATAACTTTACTTATCCCCCAATCAAGCGAACACAACAACTTCAAACTAGTAACAACAACAACATCAAAAGAACCCAGAAGACACTTTGAAACTCAACAACTTTCTTTCCCTTTTTTTTAAGAAGAAAGAACAACAAACTAACTTCAAACTTTTTATATTTTTCTTTTGGAAGGCTTTTGCTCTTTTCTCAAAAAATACTCAAAGGTGAAAGGGTGCTGAATTTTATCTTCAGCTGTCTTTTTTTTTTC
Organism: Nicotiana glauca; assembly: GCA_026770625.1. Taxonomy (NCBI): domain Eukaryota; kingdom Viridiplantae; phylum Streptophyta; class Magnoliopsida; order Solanales; family Solanaceae; genus Nicotiana; species Nicotiana glauca. The sequence continues at coordinate 135,047 of MU741175.1, read as the reverse complement.
CTGAACTCTCTCCCTTAAAGTGAAAGAAAGACCCTCTCTTTATAGGAGAGGGAAGCCTTGAAAGTGATTCAAAGTTGCACCAAAAATCTGTCCAAAATCATGATAAAGGACTGTCCCTTTTCACTAAAGACACAAGGAAGGGTACTTGTACCTCAAACCTACTCCAAATAGTAAAAGGCAACAAACATGTACCTTATACTCAAGTATTTAGCTTTTATCAATACATGACTGAAATTCAAGCAAAAACACTCATACTCAAACCAACTATGAATATGCAATGCTAGGACATGAATTCAATTGCAATTGAACTAAGTACTTGAACGAACTAAACTAAAACTAATCGATTAATGAGAACTAACTATGGACGATTGAAATAAGGAAACGCTGCCCAAAAATATAACATAAATGAACATTGATAAGCTATCGAACAACGATTTAATAGCAATCCTAAACAAACGACTAAGTACCTAATTCGAAAATATTAAGCAACGACTAACATTAAAGAATATTAATGAAAGTAAATACGAACTAATGATCACGGATTAACAATTAATGAAAAATAGAAAATTAAAGTAAAACCTAAACTTAAATAGGAAAAAACTGAAATTACGAAAAAGCAAGAAAAGATTAGGGTGCGAGCTTATACCAAACTCTGGGACATTCGATGTCGAATCGAGCAATGACACGATACCGAGGATACCAAATAGTGACTGTCCGACCTCAAGGCGCATGTTTCTTTTTGGCAGATGCTAAACTAATAGATTCCGGCATCTTTCCAAAAGGAAACAAGTGCCTTTGGTCGAAAAAAAAGGATGGAGAAACAGTAGCGGCGGGCAGTAGGGGTCGCCGAAATTCCTGTCGCCGCAGGTTAAGATCAATACCAAATGGTAGCCCTTGTTGAGCTCTATCTATTTATGTAAAAATTAGGTGGAAAGAGTGGCTCAATCTCCACGAATTTGTCAAAAAATGGTGGCTAGGGTTTTGATTTAGGCTAGATTCGTGGAATTTGGTTGGGATTTGGAGGATATCAGGCTTGGATTCATGGAGAGGAGGTTGAGAGGAAGAAATGGTAAAATTTTGGGGTGGTTTGGAGGTTGGTCGCCGACGGTGGCGAATTCCAGCGGGCGGCGGCGGGCGGAGCAGAGGCGGCAACTGAAAGGTGAGGGAGAAGAGAAGAGGCTAGGTTTAAGATTTTGTAAATGAGGCAAAAAATCTGATTTTAGGAATTTAAATACTCCATGAGGGATCAAATGAGGACCATTGGATCAAAGGAAATGAATGGATGAGATTTAATCTTGATTCATTTAAACAAAGTGACGTAGTTTTACCTTGAAACTATGTCGTTTTGAATATTTCCTAGCAGCCAGTTAATTAAACATAATATTACACTCTTAGCCACCTGATCATTTTAATTTTAGCCTATTTTTCCTTAATCCTACTTATTAAACTAATTTTATACAAATAAATTAATTAAATAACTTATTCTAATGATCAATTAACTAGATTAATTTACCAACTGAACAACTAGTTAATTCTTAAAATGCATAAATGAAGAAAGAACTATTTTTATAGTATTTTATGATAGAAAAATATGCAATTAAAGACACAAAAATTGAGAAAAATAATTAAAATAATAAAACACTAATAACTTTTAGGAGGTGTTAAAATAGTGCAAAAATTAAGTGTTCACAGCTGCCCCTCTTTGCTCGAGAACATGAAGAGTTTTCGTGCAAAGAAAAGTGAATACCATAGCTAATTTTTGCTCACATATTACTCCAATTGAAGCCATTTTTAAAAAAGGGTGACCGAACCTTGCTTCCGAGGTTGCCTACATATCCTTGGCTATAAAGGAATCAGGTCAGTGTAGTTCTGAAAAAGTTTGGTAGCTGGGACTACCAGACACTGGAGTTAAGACTGTTGCTCTTGCTATTGCTGACTGTTATCACACCTCTTTTTTTCACTACACTCCCGGGAAGGGATATAATAAGGGTAGTTTTTCCAATTAAAGGACAATCGAAATAGGATTGTTTTTTAAGAGATTCAGAGTCGCCACTTGGGAGATTTATGGTGTCTCAAGTCACCTGTTTAAATCCCGAATCGAGAAAAGGATTGACTCTGTATGTCACGACCCAAATCCCAAACCTGGTCATGATGGAGCCTCTCGTGGAGATAAGGCCAGCCAGTCAACCCAATTCATCCTTTAAAAATAATTATTTAATGTAATTATAGTGCAACATGGTTTAATAATACCAAATAGCGGATATATATATAAAAATATGCAGAAATCCAACCAAACACAGCCCTAACCGGGGTGTCACAAGTCACGAGCATCTAAAGAAGACTGAACACCTTTATATGGCCAATAATATATACAAAATAAAATTTGGAGTTCAAAAGATGATGTTCGGTGCCGCGAACGCTGGCGGTCACCTTGCTCAGCTTCAATAATAATGCCTTCAATCCGCTAATAACCCGCTACCGGGGGGAATAATACCTGCAACTGCACGCGAGGTGCAGGGAGTAAAGTGAGTACACCAACTCAGTGAGTAATAAAATTAAATAATAGCTGAAAGCAAGAAATTACGTAAGGCACTCCATCATGCTATATAGAACAGTACAACCCTTTTTGAGAAGAACAGTAAAACCGTGAAATCCTTTGGAAAACATCTGGGCTCAGTTAAAACCTCATTTGAAAATATTCCTTTTCAACAGTTACGAAAATAATTTTAACAAGTAGGAAATAATCAGAAATCTGCCCCTCGGGCTCAATATCAACCTCTTAGTATAGTATCAGCCCCGCGGGCTCACTCCCAACTCACAAAGTGCAACATCAGCCTCTCGGGCTCACTCCCAACTCACAAAGTACAACATCAGCCTCTCGGGCTCACTCCCAACTCACAAAGTACAACATCAGCCTCTCGGGCACAGCACTCCATCAACAAATAACACCAGGGTATCTGGTAAACAGTGCAAGAAGTAGCATGGATGCCAATGATATGAGTGCTGAATATCATGACAACGTTACAAAATAAGAACAAATGCATGAGTTTAATGCAATGCATATGACGGTACACTCTAGTACCCACTGCGGCGTGCAACCCGCTCCATTTATTTATCGTCGATGGCGCTCACTGGGGGTGTGCACAGACTCCGGAGGGGCTCCTACAGCCCAAGCGCAATAACAAGCCATCTCGTGGCACCAATCAAATACTGGTCAGTCATTGTTATCTGACCAATTCATATCCCACAATGCCATTGTTACCACTGTTTCAAGTCACATCACACAGTGTCATTGTTAACACATTTTCAAGTCACTGCTGCGGCGCACAGCCCGATCCATGCTCAGTCCAGAAATCAACATAAGCCCCTTGGGCATTGGTAAAATAGTAGTTCTCAGCCCGAAATATCATTTAAAATATCATTTGAGGTTTCAAAACTTAGAAGTATGGCTGAGTTTGCAAAACAGTATTTAAAACCTTGGACTGAAACCAAATGATATGCAAGATATGCTAAAACAGTAATATCAATCTCCGAAGGATTCACATAGTTGGCACGAAGCCCAAACATGGCAATCAACCCAAATTATGATGATAACAAGTAGTTTCAGCCAAATACGCAATAAAAATCAACAATCGGGACGGACCAAGTCACAATCCCCAACGGTGCTCTACCCCATGCTCATATCTGGCGTGCAAGTCACCTCAATACAGCACTATGATGTGCAAACCTGGGGTTTCAAAACCTCAGGATATAATTTACAAGTATTACTCACCTCGAATCGGTGAAATCTCTAGCTCTCGACGCCTTTGCCCCTCAAACCGACCTCCACGCGCGTCAAATCTATCCAAAATCAGAGCGAATACATCACAATATGCAAATGGGACAATACCCAATCGAAAACATTCGAAAAATATCGAAATTCACGAATTTGCAAAACCCGAGCCCCGAGGCCACGTCTCGAAATCCAGAAAATTTTATATCAACACGATCCTTATCTCGCCATGAGTTCATGNCTCCTACAGCCCAAGCGCAATAACAAGCCATCTCGTGGCACCAATCAAATACTGGTCAGTCATTGTTATCTGACCAATTCATATCCCACAATGCCATTGTTACCACTGTTTCAAGTCACATCACACAGTGTCATTGTTAACACATTTTCAAGTCACTGCTGCGGCGCACAGCCCGATCCATGCTCAGTCCAGAAATCAACATAAGCCCCTTGGGCATTGGTAAAATAGTAGTTCTCAGCCCGAAATATCATTTAAAATAATCATTTGAGGTTTCAAAACTTAGAAGTATGGCTGAGTTTGCAAAACAGTATTTAAAACCTTGGACTGAAACCAAATGATATGCAAGATATGCTAAAACAGTAATATCAATCTCCGAAGGATTCACATAGTTGGCACGAAGCCCAAACATGGCAATCAACCCAAATTATGATGATAACAAGTAGTTTCAGCCAAATACGCAATAAAAATCAACAATCGGGACGGACCAAGTCACAATCCCCAACGGTGCTCTACCCCATGCTCATATCTGGCGTGCAAGTCACCTCAATACAGCACTATGATGTGCAAACCTGGGGTTTCAAAACCTCAGGATATAATTTACAAGTATTACTCACCTCGAATCGGTGAAATCTCTAGCTCTCGACGCCTTTGCCCCTCAAACCGACCTCCACGCGCGTCAAATCTATCCAAAATCAGAGCGAATACATCACAATATGCAAATGGGACAATACCCAATCGAAAACATTCGAAAAATATCGAAATTCACGAATTTGCAAAACCCGAGCCCCGAGGCCACGTCTCGAAATCCAGAAAATTTTATATCAACACGATCCTTATCTCGCCATGAGTTCATGCATACCAAATTCACAAAAATCGGAGTCCATTTGACCCCTCAAATCACTAGTTTAAACTCTTTCAACTTTCAAGCCCTAACCTCCATTTTTAGCCTTAATTCCCTTGGATTTTCAGTGTTAATCCATGTTTTTACACCATAATAACATAATCTAAGACCAAGAATCCATACCTGATGAAAACTCTCGAACCCTCTTCAAAATCGCCCAAAAATCGCCTTAGTCCGAAGTCCAAATGTTTTCTCCTTCAAAATTCGCGAAGAAGACTTAATATTGTTCTGCCCAGTCATTTTCGCTTATGCGGTCCATGCACCGCACCTGCGGCTTCCGATTTTGCGGTCAAAACACCACTTATGCGGCCTCACTTAATCCGTAAGGGGCCGCTTCTGCAGTCCTAAACCGCTTCTGCGGTTGCCGCATATGTCGACTTCTGTTCGCTTCTGTGGAAGGTCGGGCCCCCACTGGAGCCGCTTATGCGATCCCCCAGCCGCATCTGTGGAACCGCCTATGCAGTCCCTTTTCCGCAGATGTGGAAATGACAGAACTAGAATTCCAAAAATCATGCCAAACTCCAAAACTCTCCGTTTAACCACCCGAACTCACCCCGAGGCCCCCGGGACCTCAACCAAAAGAACGGATATGTCCTATTACTTTATTCAAACTTGCTTGAACCATCAAAACACTACCATTAACATCAAAATCCTCAAATTTTACCAAATCAAAGCCTAAGTTCTTCAAAAACTTTTGAAATGTACTTTCGATCAAAAACTCGACCAAACGATGTCCGAATGACCTGAAAATTTACACACATATCCAAAATCACCCAACGAAGCTACAACAACTCTCGGAATTCCAATCCGACCCTCAGATCAAAATCTCACCTATCAACCGGAATTCGCTAATTCAAGCCTAATTCTACACCGGACCTCCAAAATTACTTCCGATCACACTCCTAAGTCACAAATCATCCCCCGAAACTAACTAAATTATCAGAATTCACATCCAAGCACTCTAACTCATAAGTCAACATCCGGTTGACTTTTCCAACTTAAGCCTTCTTAAAAGAGACTAAGTGTCTCATTTCTTATCAAAACCATTCCAAATCAACCTGATTACACAAGATACGGATAATGAAGCATAAAGAAGCTGAAAATGAGGAAAACGGGGTGGTAACTCATGAGACGACGAGTCGGGTCGTCACACTGTATTATAGTCCGCGAACCAGAAATCCGGGTAAGGAATTCTGTTAACCCGGGAGAAGGTGTTAGGGATTCCCGAGTTCCGTGGTTATAGCACGGTCGCTCAACTGTTATTATTGGCATAATTATCTGAGTTTAAAACATTTTAGAACCTATGTGCATTTTACTTTAAAACCGCTTTCATTTATTTTAAAGAGAATTTAATGTTGACTAAAATATGTCTTTGGACCGCGTCACATGAAATGCACCCGCAATCCGAAATACATTTTATTCAATATTTTAGGATTTAGATTTGGGTCACATGAAATGCACACCCGAGTTTAAGAAGGTAAAATTATTAAATGACGCGCCTAAAGCAACTAACACATTATTAACTTTGCGTGAGTCCATGAAAATTTGCTAAATGGCACGTCCCGAGTTCTAAGGTTGAATTAAAGCTAATTAACACGAGGGCTATGCAATTGTCATTTTTGGCACGGCACACCACGAAGCGCTTTACTTAAAGGATGGCACACTAACTCACGTGGGCCCTAAATCACTATATACTGAAATTGACTAAAAGGACATGGGGACCTCTTGGACTATTTTAAAATTCAGATCATAGATTTTGGGTTAATCAGCGGAATGGGCCTGGCCCGGCAGGAATATATCGTATGGCAAGTACTACCATTTCCATAAATCTTTGGGCCCATATTGAGCTCAAGTCAGACACACAAAAGGTCCTGGGCTTCCAACCCAAATCGAATCCCTGTAAATCCACAAAAGAAATGGTGCCTGGATATTGGATTTGTTCAACTTCAAATCTGCACCTTGTTCGATTCAACAAAAAAAAAACAATTGCCATATTTCACACTTGGTTGAACACATTCAATAACAGGTCATACTTTATGAGACTCTTGAATAAAGAAATTTAAATTCACATAATAAGCTTATGTTCAGATGACCAAAGTACATCCACATGCGGTTTAGACTCTAAAATGATATAATAAGCACTTTCTTTGCCCCAAAATAATTATGCCATGACCTTAACTTAGAATCCACTCAACAATCCATACCATGAGAATAAATGCTACTTAAACAGAACAAAGGACCTAACACATCAAATGATAAATGTCACGACCCCAACCCGGTCGTGATGGTGCCCAACACACTGCTAGGCAAGTCCGACCAATTCAACAATATTAACCATTTTTATATAGTTCATGAATTAATTAACATGGATAATTTACTAATCATAATACTGGATCTTAAATAGAGTAAAGCATGCGGAATCCCAAGTAATAAAACAACTACACAGCCCGAAGAATCCGGTGTCACAAGTCTGAGCCTCTAATACATGAATGTCAACCTACTACATATCGTTATCTAGAAATGCGGGAATAAAGCAATAAGATAGAAGGAAGATCAAGACTGCGGACGTCAAGTGAAGCCCCTTGATACTCCCGGATAAGATGCTAGGCAGAGAAATCCTCACTCAAACTCAGGCGTACCTGTATCTGCACGCAAGGTGCAGGGAGTAATGTGAGTACTCCGACCCAGTGAGTACAACAACAACAACAACAACCCAGTATAATCCCACTTAGTGGGGTCTGGGGAAGGTAGTGTGTACGCAGACCTTACCCCTACCCTTGGGTAGAGAGGTTGTTTCCAAATAGACCCTTGGCATCCTTCCCTCCAAGAACTTCCCACCTTTCTCTTGGGAAGACTCGAACTCATAACCTCTTGGTTGGAAGTAGATGTTGCTTACCATCAGAGCAACCCCTCTTGTCTGCTCCGATCCAGTGAGTAATAAACATAAATAAAGGCTGAGAATAAGAAATCCTGAATAGGCACAAAGTAATTCTATAAATACAACAACTTGAACCCAGTATTATAAAATCAGTAAATCAATGAAACACTTAAGGAAATACCACAACAGATAAACAAGTAAATGAAAATCAAATATGCAATGCAATACATAAACCGATACTCTCCAGTACCCGCTGCGGCGTGCAGCCCGCTCCATTTATTTATCATCGACGGCACTCACTGGGGGTGTGCAGACTCCGGGAGGGGCCCCTTACGGCCCAAGAGCAATAATAAGCCATCTCGTAGTATCAAGTAGGCCCTTGGCCTCATATGCATATCAATATAGTACCGCTGCGGCGCACAGCCCGATCCCATAATCAGTCCAAAATCACATAAGCCCCTCAGGCACAATAATATAGAAATATTCAGCCCAAACTTCTTTAAAAAATATTAATTAAATTTCAAGTGAGAGAAAAGGTGGCTAAGTTTACAAAATAGTATTAAAAACCTAGACTGAGTTCATTAATATGTAAAAATGGTAAGAAACCAGTAATAACAATCCTTGAAGGATTAAATCAATTGGTACGAAGCCCAAATATAGCAAGCAGCTCAAATTATAATGATAATAAATGAATTTCAGTCAAGTACGCAGTATATTCATTTACCGGGATGGACCAAGTCACAATCCCCAATGGTTCTCTACCCCACGCTCGCTACCCGGCGTGCAAGTCACCTCAATATAGCACTACGATGTGCAAATGCGGGGTTTTAAACCATCAGGACAACATTTACATCTATTACTCACCTCAAGCCGGCCAAAATCCTGGCTCGCTATGCCCTTTCCTCTCGAATCGATCTCCTCGTGCGCCGAATACGTCACAATATGCCAATGGAATAATACTCAATTTAAAACAATCGAAAATAGCAAAAATCTCAAAATTAGCGAAACCCAAGCCCCGGGCCCACTTCTCGAAAATCAGAAATTGTTACACCAACGGGTTCCTTATCTTGCCACGAGTCTATACATATAAAGAACACCAAAATCGGAGTCCAAATGACCCCTCAAATCCCAATTTGAAATATTAAAACTCAAGCCCTAGTTCTTCCCCTTTTTGCTAAGTTTCCATGGATTTCAAGGTCAATTTCCCAATAAAATCATGTTTTTAGTTCATAGGGCTTACCTCCAATCAATCCTAGTCAAAATCCTCTTCAATTCCCGTCCAAAAGCTCTCAAGTATGCTCAACAATGGTGAAAGTAAGGCTTAGCTCACGGATGAAATATTTATTAAAACCCTTCTGTCCAGAGATAATTTCCTCTATGCGAACGCGAGGCCCTTCTCGCATTCGCGATGCACAAGATTTGCTTCTGACAAAAATACCCTTCGCGAACGCAGTTAACCTCATGCGAATGCGAAGCTCTGGACCCCTAACCCACGCGAATGCGACTATCTTCATGAGAAAGCGAAGGGCAACTGCCCTGGGACCTAATTCCTTATACGCGAACACGGACCTTCTCCCGCGAACGCGAAGCACAGACCACTTTACCCTTAGCGAACGCGTGACGCCTTATGCGAATGCAAAGGTCAAATTCCTGGCCTCCCAAATTCCTTCTACGCGATCGCGACCAGCCCCTCGCGAACGCGAAGGCCAATTCTTCTGTAACAACTGATGAACAATTTCTGCAACACTTCAACTTGGAAAATGGTCCGATTCTCCACTCAAACTCACCCGAGGCCCCCGGGACCTCAACCAAAAGCACCAACACACCCTATAACATCATTCAAACTTGTTCCAATGATCAAAATGCATCAAACAACACTAAATTCATCAATTCTCACCGGATTCAAGCCTAAGTTCTTCAAAAACTTCTGAAACACGCATTTGATCAAAAACCTAACCAAAACACCTCCGAATGACCTGAAATTTTGCACACACATCCCAAATCACCTAACAAACCTATTGCAACTCTCAGAATTCCATTCTGACCCTCGGATCAAAATCTCACCTATCAACCGGAATTCGCCAAAATACTAACTTCGCCAATTCAAGCCTAATCTACACCGGACCTCCAAAATTACTTCCGATCACACTAATAAGTCACAAATCATCCCTCGAAGCTAACCAAATCATTGGAATCCACATCCGAGCCTCCTAACATATAAGTAAATGTCTAGTTGACTTTTTCCAAAACAAGTCTTCCTTAAAGAGACTAAGTGTTGCATTTCCTTCTAAAGTCAATCCAAATCAGCTCGTTCATACAAGGCACTTATAATGAAGCATAAATATGTAGAAAATGGGGAAAACAGGGCGGTAACTCACGTGACGACGGGTCGGGTCGTCACATCATCCCCAACTTAAATAAACGCTCGTTTTTGAGCGAGTCAAGAAACATACCTGAAGCCTCAAATAGGTGAGGATATCTGCTCCGCATCTCCCGCTTGGTCTCCCAGGTAGCCTCTTCCATGGGCTGACCTCTCCACTGCACTTTCACCGAAGCAACATCCTTTGACCTCAACTTCTAAACCTGATGATCAAAAATGGCTGCTGGATCTACATCGTAAGTCAAGTCACCCTCCAGCTGAACTGCACTGAAATCTAGAACATGAGACGGGTCTCCAATATACTTCCGGAGCATAGAAACATGAAAAACTAGATGCACGCTCAACAAGCTGGGTGGCAAAGCAAGCTCATAAGCCACCTCCCCAATCCTCCTAAGTACCTCAAAAGGCCCAATGAATCGCGGACTCAATTTCCCTTTCTTTCCGAATCTCATAACACCCTTTGTGGGTGAAACCTTCAGCAAGACCTTCTTACCAATCATATAGGATACATCTCGAACCTTCCTGTCCGCATAACTCTTCTGCCTCGACCGCTGTACGGAGTCTCTCCTATATCACCTTCACCTTCTTCAATGCATCCTGAACCAAATCTGTCTCCAACAATCTAGCCTCCCCGGGCTCGAATCAACCAACTGGAGATCTGCACCATCTCCCATGCAATGCCTCATACGGTGCCATCTGAATGCTGGACTGATAGTTGTTATTGTAGGAAAACTTTGCAAGCGATAGAAACCGATCCCACGACACTCCAAAATCAATAACACAGGAGCGTAACATATCTTCCAATATCTGAATGGTGTGCTCGGACTGTCTGTCCGTCTAAGGGTGAAAGGTTGTACTCAACTGTACCTGGGTACCCAACTCTCGCTGAACCGCCTGCCAAATCTGAGAGGTGAACTGAGTACCCTGATCTGATATGATAGAAACTGGGACACCACGCAACCGAACAATCTCCCGAATATAAATCTCTGCCAGCCGCTCTGAAGAATAAATAGTACAAACTGGAATGAAGTGCGCGAACTTGGTCAGCCTATCTACAATCACCCAAATAACATCAAATTTCTTCAAAGTCCGTGGGAGCCCGGTAACAAAATCCATAGTGATTCTCTCCCATTTCCACTCAGGAGTGACCATCTACTGGTGCAAGCCACCCGATCTCCGATGCTCATATTTTACCTGCTGACAATTAAGACACCGGGCTACATACTCCACAATATCTCTCTTCATCCTCTGCCACCAATAGTGTTGCCTAAGATCATGATACATCTTCGCGGCACCCGGATGAATGTAATACCGCAAGCTATGGGCCACATCCAATATCAACTCCCAAAGCCCATCCATATTGGGCACGCAAACTGGCCCTGCATCCTCAACACACCATCATCTCTAATGGTCACATCCCTGGCATAATCATGCTGAACCCTGCTCTTAAGGACAAGCAATGCGAATCCTCATACTGACACTCTCTGATGTGGTCATACAAGGCAGGCCGAGAAACCACACAAGCCAACACCCGACTGGGCTCTAAAATATCTTGTCTCACAAACCGATTGGCCAAGTCCTGAACATCAACTGCAAATGGCCTCTCCTCAACTGGAATGTACGCCAAGCTCCAAATACTCACTGCCTTTCGACTCAAAGCATCGACCACTACATGGCCTTCCCCGGGTGATACAGAATAGTAATGTCATAATCCTTTAGTAACTCTAGTCATCTCCGCTGCCTCAAATTAAGATCATTCTGCTTGAACAGATGCTGAAGATTGCGATGATCGGTGAATACCTCACAAGATACGCCGTACAAGTAATGCCTCCAAATCTTCAATGCATGAACTATAACAGCTAACTCCAAATCATGAACGGGGTAGTTCTGCTCATAGGGCTTCAACTGACGAGAAGCATAAGCAATAACTCTACCCTCCTGCATCATAACACAAACAATCCAAACTATAGAAGCATCGCAATATACCGTATATGAACCTGAAGCTGACGGCAAAACCAATACTGGAGCTGTGGTCAAAGCTGACTTGAGCTTCTGAAACCTCTCCTCACACTGGTCTGACCATATAAATGAAACACCCTTTTAAGTCAACTTAGTCAAGGGCGATGCAATAGAGGAAAAACCCTAAACAAACCGGCGATAATAGCCTGCCAACCCAAGCAAACTACGAATCTCCGTGGCTGAGGACGGTCTAGGCCAGCTCTGCACTGCTTCTATCTTCTTCGGGTCAACGTGAATACCCTCGCTGGACACCACCTGTCCTAAGAAAGCCACTGAAGCGAGCCAGAACTCACACTTGGAGAACTTTGCATAAAGCCTCTCCTCCCTCAATCTATGCAATACAACTCGTAAATGCTGTGCGTGCTCCTTCTGACTGTGTGAGTACACCAAAATATCATCAATGAACACTATGACAAATGAATCCAGATAAGGCCGAAAGACACTGCTCATCAGATGCATGAACGCTGCTGGGGCATTGGTCAGCCCGAAAGACATGATAAGAAACTCATGGTGAGCATATCTAGTCCTGAAAGCAGTCTTATGAATATCTGAATCCCTGATCTTCAGCTGGTGATAACCTGAACAGAGATCAATCTTGGAAAACAACATCGCTCCCTGAAGCTGGTCAAACAAATCATCAATGTGAGGTAGGGATATTTGTTCTTAATTGTTACCTTGTTCAATTGCCTATAATCGATGCACATTCTCATTGTGCCATCCTTCTTCTTCACAAACAGAACTGGCGCACCCCAAGGTGACACACTAGGTCGAATGAACCCCTTATCCAAGAGCTCCTGAAGCTGCTCCTTCAATTATTTCAACTCCGCTGGTGCCATACGATATGGCGGAATAGAAATGGGCTGAGTGTCCGACACCAGGTTAATACCGAAATCAATATCCCTGTCCGGAGGCATGTCCGATAGGTTTGCAGGAAATACATTTGGAACATCCCTCACAACTGGAACAGGATCAATGCTAGGAGTCTCAGCTCCCACATCCCTCACAAATGCCAAATAGTAAAAGCAACCCTTCCCAACCATACGCTGGGCCTTGAAGAAAGAAATAACTCTACTGGGAACATAGTCAGTCACACCACGCCACTCGATCCGGGGTGCACCCGGTATAGCCAAAGTGATTGTCTTAGCATGACAGTCTAGAATAGCATGACACGAAGATAACCAATCCATGCCCAAAATAACGTCGAAGTCCACTATGCTTAATAGAAATAAATCAACTCGGGTCTCCAGAACCCCAATAGGCACCAAACATGACCAGTATACATGGTACACAATAATAGTGCACCCGGCATAGCCAAAGTGATTGTCTTAGCATGACAGTCTAGAATAGCATGACACGGAGATAACCAATCCATGCCCAAAATAACGTCGAAGTCCACCATGCTTAATATAAATAAATAAACTCGGGTCTCCAGACCCCCAATAGGCACCAAACATGATCGGTATACATGGTCCACAATAATAGTATCGCCCACCAGGGTAGATACTTGAACAAGTAAAGCAAGACACCCTCGGGACGTACCCAAATAATGAGCAAAATATGAAGAAATATAAGAATAGGTGGAACCGAGATCAAATAATACTGAGGCGTCTCTGTGGCAGACTGAAACAATACCTGTAATGATAGCGTCTGAGGCAATGGCATCTGTCCTGCTCGACATAGCATAGATACGAGCCTGGCAACTGCTTGATCGATCTCCAACTCTGGGACGACCCCTGGCTGCCTGATCTCCACCCCTAGCTGGCTGGGCAGGTGATGAAGTAGCTGGAACAGAAGTCGAGGGCAGACCCCTCTGCTGATGCTGTCTGCCACGAAGGCGAGGGCACTACCTCCTCAAGTGATCAAACTCTCCGCACTCATAATAGCTGACCGGTGCTGGAGATGGGGACTAAAGGTAACCCCTCGCACCGGAGTGACTAGCAGATGCACTCGGTGCAGAAGAACCCTGAGCTGATGGGGCATGAGATGAACTCTGAGCACGGCCTAAAGATCCCCCACGATACTTTGGACGGGTCGACTGAGCAGGCCTGAAAGAACGACCTCTACCCTGCTGGAACTGACCCCTCGAAGGAGCACCACTGTAACTGCCCGATCCACGAGGCCTCTTGACCTCCCTCTCCTCTCGCTCTCTACGGCGAACTGACTCAATCTCACGAGCGATATCCACCACCTCCTCAAACGTAGCACCCAATACCCTCTCTCTAGTCATCAGAATACGAAGGTGGTAGTTGAGGCCATCCATGAACCTCCTGGTCCTCTCACGATCTGACAGAACCATCTAAGTAGCATGACGGTCTAACTGTGAAAACCTCATCTCGTACTGAGTCACTGTCATATCCCCCTATGTCAACCACTCAAACTGCCTACGCAGCTCCTCCCTGCGGGACTGAGGTACATACTTCTCCAAAAAAAGAGCAAAGAACTGCTGCCAAATCAGAGGTGCTGCACCGGTAGGCCTACGCCTCTGAAAGTCCTCCCACCAAGTAAAAGCAGCCCCAGTGAACCAAAACGTAGGAAATGCCACACCACTCGACTCAAGGATCCCTCCTGTACGGAGCATACGCTGACATCTGTCAAGAAAACCCTGGGCATCCTCGCCCTCAGCTCCACTGAATGTCGGAGGCTGGAGCCTCCCAAACCTCTCGAGACGATACTGCTCATCATCTGGCATTGCTGGAACCACGAAGCCCTGAACTGGTGCAACCTGCTGAGCTGGAGGTGCCTTTGGTATATGTGGTCCCTGCACCACCTGCTCAGGTGTGCGATAAGCGGGGGTCTGATTGCCTTCCCCGGCCTGCGAAGTAGCTGCTGCTGCGGTGGCTGAAACTGCCTGAGCCAAGCCAGTGCATACTGATAATATCTGTGCCAAGGTCTCCTGAAGACCCGGAATCACGATAGGCACAGCTGGTGCTTGAACAGGCGTTGCTGGAGTATCCACAGCTGGAGCCTAATCCTGAGTTGGGGCAACTGGTGGATCAGCAGGTGCTGCCCCGACTGTTCTACCTCTTCCACGACCACAACCGCATCCACGGCCTCTGGCAGCCTCAGTAGGTGGCACTGGTGGTTGTCCTTCATGTCTGGTAGCTCGTGTTCTCACCATCTATGAGAGAATAGAATAATAGAATTTTAGTCCCCAGTGCAACAAAGCCGCACGATAAGAGTTTCAATAATGTGAAGTTTTCCTAAAGGTTTGGCAACCTCCCGAGGATAAGTACAGACGTCTCCGTACCGATCCACGAGACTCTACCAACCAGTTCATGACTCGCGAGACCAAGTAACCTAGGCTCTGATTCCAGCTTGTCACGACCCCAACCCCGGTCGTGATGGCGCCCAACACACTGCTAGGCAAGCCCGACCAATTCAATAACCTTAACCATTTTTATACAGTTCATGAATTAATTAACATGGATAGTTTACTAAGTCATAATACTGAATATCTGAAATAGAGTAAAGCATACGGAATCCTAAGTAATAAAACAACTACACAGTCCGAAGAATCTGGTGTCACAAGTTTGAGCCTCTAATACATGAGTGTCAACCTACTACATATCGTTATCTAGAAATGCGGGAATAAAGCAATAAGATAGAAGGAAGATCAGGACTGCGGACGTCAAGTGCAGCTACCTTGATACTCCTGGATAAGCTGCTAGGCAGAGAAATCCTCACTCAACCTCAGGCGTACCTGTATCTGCACGCAAGATGCAGGGAGTAATGTGAGTACTCCGACCCAGTGAGTACAACAACAACAATAACAACAACAACAACCCAGTATAATCCCACTTAGTGGGGTCTGGGGAAGGTAGTGTGTACGCAGACCTTACCCCTACCCTTGGGTAGAGAGGTTGTTTCCAAATAGACCCTTCGCATCCTTCCCTCCAAGAACTTCCCACCTTTCTCTTGGGAAGACTCGAACTCATAACCTCTTGGTTGAAAGTAGATGTTGCTTACCATCAGAGCAACCCCTCTTGTCTGCTCCGATCCAGCGAGTAATAAACATAAATAAAGATTGAGAATAAGAAATCCTGAATAGGCACAAAGTAATTCTATAAATACAGCAACTTGAACCCAGTAGTATAAAATAAGTAAATTAATGAAACACTTAAGGAAATACCACAACAGATAAATAAGTAAATGACAATCAAATATGCAATGCAACATATAAACCGGTACTCTCCAGTACCCACTGCGGCGTGCGGTCCGCTCCGTTTATTTATCGTCGATGGCGCTCACTGGGGGTGTGCAGACTCTGGGAGGGTCCCCTTACGGCCCAAGCGCAATAATAAGCCATCTCGTAGCATCAAGTAGGCCCTTGGCCTCATATCCATATCAATATAGTACCGCTGCGGCGCGCAACCCGATCCCATACTCAGTCCAAAATCGCATAAGCCCCTCGGGCACAATAGTATAGAAATATTCAGCCCAAACTTCTTTAAAAAATATTAATTAAATTTCAAGCGAGAGAAAAGGTGGCTAAGTTTACAAAACAGTATTAAAAACCAGGACTGAGTTCATTAATATGTAAAAACGGTAAGAAACCAGTAATAAAAATCCCTGAAGGATTAAATCAATTGGCACGAAGCCCAAATATAGCAAGCAGCTCAAATTACAATGATAATAAATAAATTTCACTCAAGTACGCAGTATATTTATCTACCGGGTTGGACCAAGTCACAATCCCCAATGGTGCTCTACCCCACGCTCCCTACCCGGCGTGCAAGTCACCTCAATATAGCACTACGATGTGCAAATACAGGGTTTCAAACCCTCAGGACAACATTTACATCTATTATTTACCTCAAGCCGGCCAAAATCCTGGCTCGCTATGCCCTTGCCTCTCGAATCGATCTCTTCGTGCGCCGAATCTGATCAAAACCATAACGAATACTTCACAATATTCCAATGGAACAATACTCAATTTAAAACAATCGAAAAATAGCAAAAATCTCGAAATTAGCGAAACCCGAGCCCCGGCCCCACTTCTCGAAAATCAAAAATTGTTACACCAATGGGTTCCTTATCTCGCCATGAGTCTATACATATAAAGAACACCAAAATCGGAGTCCAAATAACCCCTCAAATCCCAATTTGAAATATTAAAACTCAAGCCCTAGTTCTTCCCCTTTTTGCTAAGTTTCCATGGATTTCAAGGTCAATTTCCCAATAAAATCATGTTTTTAGTTCATAGGGCTTACCTCCAATCAATCCTAGTCAAAATCCTCTTCAATTCCTGTCCAAAAGCTCTTAAGGATGCTCAACAATGGTGAAAGTAAGGCTTAGCTCGCGGATGAAATATTTATTAAACCCTTCTGTCCAGAGATAATTTCCTCTATGCGAACGCGAGGCCCTTCTCGCGTTCGCGATGCACAAGATTTGCTTCTGACAAAAATACCCTTCGCAAACGCAGTTAACCTCACGCGAACGCGAAGCTCTGGACCCCTAACCCACACGAATGCGACTACCTTCATGCGCAAGCGAAGGGCAACTGCCCTGGGACCTAATTCCTTATACGCGAACGCGGACCTTCTCCCGCGAACGCGAAGCACAAACCTCTTTACCCTTAGCAAACGCGTGACGCCTTATGTGAATGCGAAGTTCAAATTCCTGGCCTCCCAAATTCCTTCTACGCGATCGCGACCAGCCCCTCGCGAATGCGAAGGCCAATTCTTCTGTAACAACTGATGAACAATTTCTGCAACACTTCAACTTGGAAAATGGTCCGATTGACTACCCGAAACTCACCCGAGGCCCCCGGGACCTCAACCAAAAGCACCAACACACCCTATAACATCATTCAAACTTGTTCCAATAACCAAAACGCATCAAACAACACTAAATTCATCAATTCTCACCGGATTCAAGCCTAAGTTCTTCAAAAACTTCCGAA
Source organism: Nicotiana glauca (assembly GCA_026770625.1). NCBI lineage: Eukaryota > Viridiplantae > Streptophyta > Magnoliopsida > Solanales > Solanaceae > Nicotiana > Nicotiana glauca. Next base: position 116,954 of record MU741175.1, on the reverse strand, counting down.
ACACGCATTTGATCAAAAACCCAACCAAAACACCTCCGAATGACCTAAAATTTTGCACACACATCCCAAATCGCCTAACGAAGCTACTGCATTTTCGGAATTCCATTCCGATCCTCGTATCAAAATCTCACCTATCAACCGGAATTCGCCAAAATACTAACTTTGTCAATTCAAGCCTAATTCTACACCGAACCTCCAAAATCACTTCCGATCACACTCCTAAGTCACAAATCATCCCCCGAAGCTAACCAAATCATCAGAATCCACACCCGAGCCTCATACCATATAATTCAATGTCCGATTGACTTTTTCCAAAACAAGCCTTCCTTAAAGAGACTAAGTGTCTCATTTCCTTCTAATATCAATCCAAATCAACTCGTTCACACAAGGCACTTATAACGAAGCATAAAGAAGTAGAAATTGGGGAAAACTGAGCGGTAACTCACGTGAAGACGGGTCGGGTCGTCACAATAAAACAATCAAAAAGAAAAATCTTCAGCACATCATTTATCGCGAATAAAAACTTAACTACTGATTCAATTAATCCGATGGTTGATCCAGTTTCATGACTGTCCCAAATTAAAATGATAGTGAAGCTTGCTAATCAAACTTAAAACTCGACAATACACTTCATCAAGCTACTTAGAGAAAACACAATATCAAAATACATAAATGAATCAAGAGTAAATGGTGTTGGGCTTTGAACTTCTGCCCTTCCCTTCATTCATCAAAGATCCAAACTTCACAAACAAGAGAGTTACATAATTTTATACCTGTAGAAGCAAAGTAAAAGGAGAAGGAGAGAATCAGCAAAACAGGACAGTATCAACAGGTTCAGCAACAGGAATCAACACCAAAGCAACCAAAAATAGCTCGAAAACCCAGGATAACCAAAGAAAACCAGTTTTATAACCAAAATCGACCAGCAGAAGGATCAAATGATACCCAATAACCAAATGCAGCCAAAATTTGAAACAAACACTTGATATACCAACAAATTCAAATCATTTTGAACCTCTGATTATTTAAAGACATATTCCAGAAGTCAAAAACCTTCAAGGATTTCAGAAAAATCTAATGGAACAGTAATTTTTTTATCTTTTCTGCCGTCTGAAGTTTTTGGATTTTTTTTAGCTCTTCATCCTCTGCCCTTTAAGCAAGAAACATTGCCTTTATAGGCAAGCAATTAGGGCAGCCCTTAAGGTTTGATTTTTGCATTTTAGTCCCTCATTTTGTGACTTGTCACTCAAGTTTAATAACTACAAATATGAAATTTCACCAAGACCCCCCACTAGAAGCTTCCCAATTCTGTTATTAAAAAGATTCCCTAACCTAGGCTACCCAAACTACCCCTTTTCATCCTTGTTATTCACCTCGGAGACCAATCTGGGTCAAGGTAACCCAAGGCCCCCAAATGAATGCCTCTTACCCGGGTCAACAATGACCACAGATAATTCAAAAGTCCAAACCCTCACAAATGATTGATCAAAGAAAATCAAAAAGAGAAAAACAAGCAATAATTCAAAGTTTATGAATAGACCTAATTTAAACTATAAAATAAGATGGACTCTATTATTTAAAGATAAACAAGACAAACAAAACAAAAAAGAATGAAATAAACAGAAATACTACAATTATCAGAAATGAGGGGAAAGGAGAGCGGAAGATACCAATTTGCACTGAAATATCTTGACAAATGACACGAATCGTTGGACGACGATGGGAGTAGACATTTGGCCAGAATCCAGCGAGTTCGCCACAATCCAGTGACCTCAGAAGGAAATAAAGCCAACGCCAATCAATTGCTCACATAAAGAGCAATTGATTGGTGTAAGTTATAGGTCAAATCGAGCCGGAACTCTACGCAAATTCAGAAAACAAAATAGTCTAGGGTTGAACTTCTTAGATTTGGAATTGGGGGACTTTCGTTGGGATTTTTGGGAAATAGATATGGGGATAGTGTTTGAGATAACTTGGGGGTGGCGTGGTACGAATTTGAGGCGGCTTGAAAACTCGCCGCCGCCATGGGTGATTTCCGGCGGCAGCTGGTGGCGGTGGACGGTGGCAAGAGATGGGGTCAACTGGTCTTAGGTTTAAGGTTTTTTGGACATTCTTATGTATTTGGGGTGAGGGACCTGGACCGTTGGATGAAGCCAAATCAATGGCTCAGATTAAAGGGTGGCAAAACGACGTCGTTTGGCTCAATTGAGGGATCAGACCGGGTTGGGCAGATCTGGGCTTGGATTTTGAACGGGTAATGGGGAAAGATTAGGCCAGGGTTTGAAGAGAAGGTTGGACCGGAGATTGTAATTCAAAAACTGGCCCAAAAACAAATTAAAGCATTTTCCCTTTTTATTTATTATTTTTTCTTTTTTTTTAAGTTTGGAAATTAAAACTAAAAATCCTAAATAACTCATTGAAAATACTAACTAGTGCTAAATAATTAACACCATTAATAAATTAAAGAAAAACTAGTCGAAGATGGAAAATTAAAATTAAAGGGGGAAAAATGACTATTTTTGTGATTTTCCTTTTTATAAAACAACTTAATTACTTAAACAATTATACAAATGAAAAATTAACTCCTAAATTCATATGCAACACATTTTTCGTATTTTTCACTAATTAAAACGCACAAATAAAGATGCAAACAATTAACAAAAAATGCCACAAAAATTCACAAAATTGCAAACACTGAAAAGAAATTATTTTGCTTTTGAATTTATGAGAGTAATTCATATAGGGCAAAAATCACGTGCTCACAACTGTTACTTGCTACTATTATCGTTACTTGATGCTTATATCAAAAGAAAAAGGAGAAAAAACTATATATGTCGGCAAACTAAGAGTTACAAAATTCCTATCTATATGCCTTCTGGAGTCAAATCTTGATTCTTGACCTGGTCTCTTGTGTTGACCATGATTGGATATTGATGCTCTTTGAAGAAATGATTATGACACAATCTCAGTTGCTTCATTTACTGATCCGAAATTGAGATGATGAATCTTGAGAAGCTGGGTCGCTGACACATTGACAAAGTTAACTCCAACTATCCTGTGATCGAAAGACTTCTTCCTTCTGATGATAACTGAAACTTCAAGCTTTGATTGTCACAACATGTGCTCTACGGCGGGGCCTGCAAAGCCATCAAAGACGAACAAAACAAATAAAATTTTATGCACCAGTTTGGCATTAAGAATTTTTTTGAGTTATTAGGTAAAGCTGCAGATCAACTTATTTTATTTGAAAGATGCAAAAATGATACTGAAGACTCCGAATTGAATGTGCTTCTCTTAGGAGTAGAACTGATAAAGCTTAGACTAAGAGGTGCATCTCTCATGGGTGGCATTGGAATGACTGCAAGATTAAAGGACTCCAACTACGAATTGCGTCTCCTAGGATTAATAATTCATATTAGGAAGTGTGTCTCCTATTAGAATGAATAGAACGGACTCAAGCTAGGAATTGTGTCTCCTACGAATGAGGTTGAAAGGTTTGGACTAGGAAGTGCGTCTCCTAAGATTAATGGTTCATATTAGGAAGTGCGTCTCCTATGATTAATGGTTCATATTAGGAAGTGCGTCTTATATTGGAATTTCTCAAACTAGGAAGTGCGTCTCCTACGAATGAGGTTGAAAGGTTTGGAATAGGAAGTGCGTCTCCTAGGATTAATGGTTCATATTAGGAAGTGCGTCTCCTATTGGAGTAGCTCAAGCTATGAATTGCGTTTCCTACGAATGAGGTCAAAAGACTCGGACTAGGAAGCGCGTCTCCTAATGGAATGTTTCAAACTAGTAAGTGCGTCTCCTCAGTAAGCTTGAAGGGCTTGGACTAGAAAGTGCATCTTCTAGGATTGATGGTTCAATTTAGGAAGTGCATTTTCTAATGGAATGACTCAAACTAGGAAGTGCGTTTCCTAGGATTGGTAGTTCAGATTAGGAAGTTCGTCTCCTAGTGGAATAGCTCAAACTAGAAAGTGTGTCTCCTAGGATTGGTTGAAAGATTTGGACTAGGAAGTGCATTTCCTATTTTTAATAATTCATATTAGGAAGTGCGTCTCCTATTGAAATGACTTAAACTAGGAAGTGTGTCTCCTGTGAGTGAGGTTGAAAGTATTGGATTGGGAAGTGCGTCTCCTAGGATTTATGGTTCATATTGGGACGTGCGTCTTCCATTGGAGTAACTCAAACTAGGAGGTACGTCTCCTACGAATGAGGTTAAAAGACGTGTACTAGGAAGTGCGTCTCCTAGGATTTGTGGTATAGATTAGGAAGTGCGTCTCCTATTGGAATGAATCAAACTAGGAAGTGCGTCTCCTAGGATTGGTAGTTCAAAATAGGAAGTAAGTCTCCTACGAATGAGGTTAAAAGACGTGTACTAGGAAGTGCGTCTCCTAGGATTTGTGGTACAGATTAGGAAGTGCGTCTCCTATTGGAATGACTCAAACTAGGAAGTGCGTCTCCTAGGATTGGTAGTTCAAAATAGGAAGTGCGTATCCTATGAATGAGGTTGCAAGACTCGTACTAGGAAGTGTGTCTCCGAATATTGGTAGTTCAGATTAGGAAGTGCGTCTCCTATTGGGATAACTCATACTAGGAAGTAGATCGCGTAGGATTGGTTGAAAGGTTTGAGCTAGGAAGTGCGTCCCTAAAAATAATGATTCATATTAGGAAGTGCGTCTCCTATTGGAATTGCTCAAACTAGGAAGTGCATCTCCTGCTGAAAGGTTTGGACTAGGAAGTGCGTCTCCTAGGATTGATGGTTCAGATTAGGAAGTGTGTCTCCTATAAGAATAACTCAAACTAGGAAGTGCGTCTCCTACTAGTGAGGTTGAAAGACTTAGACTAGGAAGTGCGTCTCCTAGGATTGGTGGTTCATATTCGGAAGTGCATTTCCTATTAGAATGACTCAAACTAGGAAGTGTGTCTCCTACGAGTGAGGTTGAAAGTTTTGGACTAGGAAGTGCGTCTCCTAGAATTGATAGTTCAGAGTAGGAAGTGCGTCTCCTACGAGTGAGGTTGAAAGACTTAGACTAGGAGGTGTGTCTCCTAGGATTGGTGGTTCATATTAGGAAGTGCGTCTCCTATTGGAATAACTCAAACTAAGAAGTGCGTCTCCTACACGTGAGGTTGAAAGTTTTAGAGGGAATGTAACCAGGGATTGGTGCTCTGCATCACTGAGAAAGAACGTAACTAGGGGTTGGCACCCTGTATCACTAAGAGGGAATATAATCAAGGGTTGGCGCACTTTATGAAAATAGAGCCTCACTAAAGATTGTTGTACCTTATATTGGAAAATACAGCTAAGGATTGGTGTACCCTATACTAAACAAGCGGCTAGGCAGTGGTGTGCCCTATGTCAAAATGGGAGCTCAATTAAGGGCTGATGTACCTTGTGCTGGAAAATGCAGTTGCTGATGATATGATTATAGGCATATCTAGAAAGAAAAAACAGAGAGTTTGAAGAACTTACCTTTGGTGACATTCGTCCTTTGAGAACTTCAATTCTACATTTCTTTGTTTCCTGCTTCAAATAAAAAAAGATTTGTGAGTTTAACGATGGTGGTTGGTTTGTGGCCTTGCATGCCCTGAGCAGTTTGAATTGTGGCCACCTCGTTGTTAGGGAACTGATTTGCAAGTAATGGTACCCAATGACTAGGAGGCTCTGTATCGTGTTCTAAAAACTTTGGCTTTCTATCTGTCGCCTCCGGCTGTTTCATATCCGGATGTCTAAGGTGTGATGTGACGATCCAGCCCATCGTCACGTGAGTTATTGCCCTGTTTCCCCCATATTGTGTTGCCTTATGTTTCAATATAGATATTTGAGTTGATCGGGTGGAATTGAGTTGGTTTTAGTTGGAAATTAGGCACTTAGCCTCTTAGAAGAAAGCTTGTTTTAGAAAAGTCAACCGGAAGTTGACTATGTGGTTAGAGGGCTCGGATGTGAATTTCGGTTAGCTTCGAGAGATGATTTGTGACTTAGGAGTGTGATCGGAATCAAATTTTGAGGTCCGGTGTAGATTTAGGCTTGAATTGGCGAAGTTTGAATTTTGGCGAATTCCGGTTGATAGGTGAGATTTTGATCCGAGGGTTGGAATGGAATTTTGAGAGTTGCAGTAGCTTCGTTAGATGATTTTGGATATGTCTGCAAATTTTCAGGTCATTCATACGTTGTTTGGTCGGGTTTTTGATTGAATGCGCATTTTGGAAGTTTTGATGAAAACAAGGCTCAAATCCAATGTGTTTTAATGGTTTTAGCGTTGTTTGACGTGTTTTGAGGATTGGAACAAGTTTGAATGAGGTTGTTGGATGTGTTGGTGTTTTTGGTTGAGGTCCCGGGGGCCTCGGGGTGATTTCGGATGATTAATCGGAGGTTTTAGGCATTTTTACAGGTCTGATGTCTCGGCCTTCTGGTATTTCTGCATCTGCGGAAAAGGAGCCGCTTAAGCGGTTCCGCAGATGCAGCGGGCGAGCTGCAGAAGTGATCGTTAGTGGCCCAGGGGAGTTCCGCATAAGCGGAAGGTCGGACGCGTAAGCGGAGCCGCGTAAGCGGATTTTTGACCACATAAGCGGTTGGAGTTAAACCGCATAAGCGGTGCTTGGAATCGCATAAGCGGTCCCAGTGGTTTCAAAATAAGACCGCATAAGCGGATGATTTTGTCGCGTAAGCGGTACCGCAAGTGCGGTTAAAGGGCCGCAGAAGCGGAAATCGGACCTGTGTTATAGTGAACAGTGTTCACGAACTTGGAAAAGAAGAAAAACATTTTGGACTTCGAACAAGCGGGTTTTTGGGCGATTTTGAAGAGGATTCGAAGGGATTTCATCAGGTATGAATATTTGGACTCGGATTATGTTATTATGGCATAAAAACATGAATTAATCACGGAATTTCGAGGAATTAAAGGGTAAAAATGGAGGTTTGGGCTTGAAACCTAAGAAGGTTTGAATTGATGATTTGAGGGGTCAAATGGACTTCTATTCTTGTGCATTTTATATGTACTGACTCGTGGTGAGACAAGGATTCCGGTGATGTGAATTTCGTAATTTTTTGAGAAGTGCGCCCGGGGCTCGGGTTTTGCCAACTTCATGTTTTTGGGAGTTTTTCGAGTTCTTTCAATTGGGTTATGTTCCATTAGCCTGTTGTAATGTATTCATTGTGGTTTTGACCAGATTCGACGCGCGAGGAGTTGGATTCGAGAGGAAAAGGCATAGCGGACTAGTTTTCTGGCCGGCTTGAGGTGAGTAATAGATGTAGATGATGACCTGAGGGTTTGAAACCCCAGTATATCACACTGTGATGCTATATTGAGGCAAGACACGTACTCTACGTTGAGTGCGGGGTCGATTGTGATTGGGGACTATGGCTTAGTCCTACCGAATGATGTTCGTACAGTGTTATTGGCTAGAAATTAGTTAACAAACCTCCTACTTGGATGGTTATGGTTATATTTGGGTTGTATGCCGATTATTTGGATCCCGTAGGGATTATTATCATTGTTTCCATGATGTTTAGAATGTTTTCATGATATCAGTCCTGAGTTAAACACTGTCTTGAAATGGCTAGTAAATTCTAAGGTTTTAACCACTTAATTTATAATTTCTGATAATTGGAACTGAAAACGGTAAGTTTGACTGTGCACGTGTGGTTTGCATGCATATAATTGGACTAATTGTAGATCGGGTTGTACGCCATAGCGAATATTACGATGATATTGCGCTTGGGCTGTAGGATCCCCTCCGGAGTCTGAACTCCACAGTGAGCGCGGGTACCCAAATGGATCGGGCTGTGCGCCGCAGCGGTCATGTGCATTGCATTGCATTCATATATATATATATACCTGCCTGTGTTATCTATCATTAATTGTTGTTGTTACGCCGTTAAATGTGTAGGAGTATTGATTATAGCTTTATATTGTTATATTTCAGGATTTCTTACTGTTAGTCATTATACATGTCTATTACCACTGAGTTGGAAGTAATCACTTTACTCCCTGCACCATGTGTGCAGATTTGGGTACCCCGGGACTTTAGCTGAGCTTTTGCTAATTTCAGAGTTTATTCGGAGCTGTCGAGGTAGCTGCTTGACGTCCGCAGGACCCGACTCCTCCCCTATCCCTTTTTATTATCTTTCCGTAGCTTTTGAAACTATGTATTATTGGAGTCTTATTACACTGTATTGTTAGAGGCTCTAGACTCATGACCCCCAGGTCTTTGGGAGTGTATTTAGCATTATCTTGATATTCGGCTTATATCTATCTATAAATTAACATTATTAGCTTTATTGTTGATAATGATATTCAAATGACAGGTTTTGAGCTTCATGCTTGGGTTGAGAGTGTAAATGATCGGGCTTGCCTAGCAGTTATGTTGGGCACCATCATGACCGGGATTGGGGTCGTGACAAGTTGGTATCAGAGCCTAGGTTACTAGGCCTCATGAGTCATGAGCCGGTTAGTAGAGTCTCGCGTATTGGTACAGAGACGTCAGTATTTATCCTTGAGAGGCTGCAGAACCTTTAGGAAACGCTTCATATTCTTGAACTCTTGTCGTGCAGCTTTGTTGTTCCGAGATCTAAACTTCTGTATTCTATTCTCTCGCAGATGGCGAGAACACGTGCTACCGGACGTGGCGGACGACCACCATTGCCACCTGCTAGAGGCCATGGATGCGACCGTGGTCGTGGTCGAGGCAGAGCAGTAGGGGCAGCACCAGTTGATCCACCAGTTGCCCTCATTTAGGACCAGCCTCCAGCTGTAGATGCTCCAGCAGCACCCGTTCAGGCACCGGCATTGCCCATCGTGATTCCTGGCCTTCAGGAGGCTTTAGCTTAGATCTTATCTGCCTGCACTGGTCTAGCTCAGGAAGTTTCAGCCTCTACTGCCGCAACTACTTCTCAGACTGGGGGTGGTCATCAGACCCCCATAGCTCGCTCACCCGAGCAGGTTGTGCAGGGATTACAGACACCAGAGGCAGCCCCAGCTCATCCAGTTGTGCCAGTCGCACCAGCTCCAGAGTATGTAGTTCCAGTGATTCCAGATGACGAGCAGCGTCGACTTGAGAGGTTTGGTAGACTTCAGCCTCCAACATTCAGCGGTACTGAGGGCGAGGATGCCCAGGTATTTCTGGACAAGTGTCAGCGGATGCTTCGTACTGCAGGGATCTTAGAGTCGAGTGGAGTGGCTTTTACTACTTTTCAGTTCTTAGGGCCTGCATTTACATGGTGGGAGGAGTTTGAGAGGCGTAGACCCGCAGGAGCAGCACCCCTTACTTGGCAGTAGTTCTCCACTCTCTTTTTGGAGAAGTATGTGCCGCAGTCTCGCAGAGAGGAGCTGCGCCGACAGTTTGAGTGGTTGATCCAAGGTGACATAACAGTGACCCAGTATGAGTTGAGGTTCACGCAGTTGGCTAGACATGCTACTTGGATGATCCCGACAGATCGGGAGAGGATCAGGAGGTTTGTGGATGGCCTCAACTATCCAATTTGCATTTTGATGACTAGGGAGAGAGTGTTAGCAGCTTCATTTGAGGAGGTAGTTGATATGGCTCACCAGATTGAGGCAGATCGTCGTCGGGAGCGTGAGGAGAGGGAGGCCAAGAGGCCTCGAGGTTCAGGTAGCTACAGTGGTGCTCCGTCTAGGGGCCAGTTCCAGCAGGGCAGAGGTCGTTCTTTCAGTCCTCCTCAGACAGGTCGCCCAGAGTACAGTGGGGCTTCTTCAGGCCGTGGCCGCCAGGGATTTCAGCAGGGCCAGTCCTCACTTAGTGCCCTTCCATCTTAGAGTTCTACTCCTGCCTTTTCAACCCAGGGTTCATCTGCAGCGAGGGGTTCCCTTCAGTCCCCTTCTCCAGCTCAAGGTTGTTGCTACGAGTGCGGTGAGTTAGGTCACATGAGGAGACAGTGTCCTCGGCTTCGTAGTGGTCGATCTCAGCAGAGGGATCAACCCTCCTCTTCTACTCCATCTACTTCAGCACCATCCCAGTCAGGTAGGGGTGAGGGTCAATCAGCTAGGGGTCACCCTAGGGGTGAAGATCAATCTAATGGTGGTCAGGCTCGGTTTTATGCTATCCCAGACAGGAGGGACGTTGTTGCATCAAATGCTGTTATCACAGGTATTATCTCAGTTTGCCACAGGGATGCTTCTGTTTTATTCGATCCCGGGTCTACGTACTCCTATGTGTCCTCATATTTTGCCCATCATCTGGGTACGACCCGTGGTTGTCTTGCCTTGCCTGTGCATGTATCTACCCCGGTGGGCGATACTATTATTATGGATCACGTATATCGATCTTGTCTTGTTACTGTTGGGGGTCT
>MU741175.1:48130-93371 GCA_026770625.1 Nicotiana glauca | reverse complement strand
ATGTTTAGCATGTTTTCATGATATCATTCTTGAGTTAAACACTGTCTCGAAATGGCTAGTAAATTCTAAGGTTTTAACCACTTAATTTATAATTTCTGATAATTGGAATTGAAAACAGTAAGTTTGACTGTGCCCATGTGGTTTGCATGCATATAATTGGACTGATTGTGGATCGGGCTGTACGCCGCAACGAATGTTACGATGATATTGAGCTTGGGCTGTAGGAGCCCCTCCGGAGCCTGAACCCCCACAGTGAGCGCGGGTACCCAAATGGATCGGGCTGTGCGCCGCAGCGGTCATGTGCATTGCATTGCATTCATATATCTATACCTGCCTGTGTTATCTGTCATTAATTGTTGTTATTACGCCGTTAAATGTGTAGGAGTATTGAATATAGCTTTACATTGTTATATTTCGGGATTTCTTACTGTCAGTCATTATACATGTCTATTACCACTGAGTTGGAAGTACTCACTTTACTCCCTGCACCATGTGTGCAGATTCAGGTAACCTGGGAGTTTAGCTGATCTTTTGCTGATTTCAGAGTTTATTCAGATTAGTCGAGGTAGCTGCCTGATGTCCGTAGGACCCGACTCCTCCCCTATCCCTTTTTATTATCTTTCCGCAGCTTTTGAAACTATGTATTATTGGAATCTTATTATACTGTATTGTTAAAAGCTCTAGACTCATGACCCCCAAGTCTTTGGGAGTGGATTCAGCATTATCTTGATATTCGGCTTATATCTATATATAAATTAAAATTATTAGCTTTATTGTTGATAATGATATTCAAATGACTGGTTTTAAGCTTCATGCTCGGGTTGAAAGTGTAAATGGTCGGTCTTGCCTAGCAGTTGTGTTGGGCGCCATTACGACCGAGATTGGGGTCGTGACATTGTCGAACCTGTCTATAAAGAAAATCTTCACTTTGGCAGTTTTTCCTATAAAAATCAAACTTGATTTTTTTTAGTTTGTGCATGTAGTGCTATCAGCTTTTCCTCTGAAGCAAATCTTGCTTAGCGACCTTTTTGATTTCTTCGAAACACTTTGTTCGGCTTATCAGAGGAAATCACAGTTGGATTCATGCCTTTGTCATTGCCGCGTATGCCTTAACATCCTTTATTTTGCACTTCCACGAAACAGTGACCAATTTTGCGGCCCTTTCTTTATTGGCTTCTAAATAAATAAACCAACAAACTTTTGGAACATCCGTTGGATAAACCCTCAGATCTCGTTTAGCTTCAACAAACTTAGTGTGCATGTTGCTTCCTAGGTATGTCCTCTTCGATCTGTCAGGATAGAACTCACTTTGTATAACTGGAAATATGGTAACAAATTTTGAAATCAATTCTCGGTTGTTTTAACAAAGGCTGGCTCAAAATAAAAAATGCAAATGGACAAAATGACGTGATTTATAAGTGAGAAGGAGTAATATTTAACTAAAAATACCACTTTATGGGGAGAGAAAGAAAAAGGGGGCTCTTTTGAATATGGCAGCCAACTTTAATGATCATGACATGCATTTTGGACTGAGCGGCCGAATCTATCCAAGCAATCTACCATTTCTTCTTGTTGTTCCTTTTCGTCTTTGAAGTTGGCCTCTTGGTGCCAATCATTTGCATCAAATCACAGCTCACCTTCGACCAGTGGTGCCCTGAAAGATTTTCACCAACTGGCCTATCTCATTTATTTATCTCTACTTACCATCGCCTTATAGTGTCCATGAGGGTTTTCACCAATAAGACTCTTTCATTTTCATTCATTATCTCTTCTTTGTTTTTGCCTTTTTGTGCGAGCAACTGGACACTGTTCTATGTTGTGTGACAACTGTTGCTTACTGTGCGTTTTCCTTGGCATTCTTAAGACTATTTGGAAGGCTTCTATAGGGGGTTAGAAAGAAAAGGTCACATTAAGGCTCAAAATAGACTCAAGATGATATGGTTGTATATTTACAACTCTTGGAATCGACTCTTCATAAAAATAATAATAATAATAATAAAAAATTCTGCCCCAGTTTCAGATACTGGGGATTTTTTTATTTTTGATTTGGTTAGACTGAACCCTAGCATAGAGCTGCCTACATATCCTTTAAAGGAATCAAGTCAAACTTAGTTCAAACTATCACGAAAGATTCCTTTGTAGTTTTTCTTTTCATTTTGCTTTCTTTCTTTTCTCTTTTCTTTTCCTTCTCTTCTTTTTTTTTTTAAAAATAAAATTTCCCCAATTCCTATTTTCTAGTGGCATAGATCTTCATTTTTTTTAACTCTATACTTGATTCCAAAAGGGGGGTGGGGGGGGGGGTCAAAGAAATATAAAACAGGCTCAAAAGGGGTAACGAAGGGTATAAAGTATTTGGGTAGCAAAAAGAAGGGCCTCCCAGCCTCAAGAATAATGAACATTCTATCTCTTCTCAGGTTCGGCATTGATGGACATGACTCTCTTCTTGGTTTTGTCAGTTGTATAGTTCTGTGGTCAATATCTTGTTCGCAACAAATGACTTTTGACAATTTGGAGTCACCTTTTCTTGGTATTTGTCCTGATGTAGAAGGGTGCACTTGAACACCAGCTAATCATTTGAAATTCCTTGGAAACACCTTCTTTGGGAATTTGGGTCATCTTTCCTGATATGATCATATATTGTAGGCCATGGCAAAAAGCCTTTCATCGATTAGCCCAACAAAACTTTCAATTATCCTCAAGCTAGTATTCATGATAGGTTTGAGATACACATCTCTAACCTCTACAGATATGATTATTTTGGTTCCATGTGACTTGCTTATCATCAAAGTTCTTCAACTTCTTATTTATCCTCCAAGTGTTTTTCCGCGATTCAATTCAGGATTGGACACGCTTTCTAAAATCTAGCAGAAAACTCTACATGCATGTCATGTCACTAAAATTGGCGTGAAAAGAACTATATATGCTAGAAGAACTAACCACAATGGATTAAAATGACACATAGAAAATAGTTATATTTCATTGATTAAAGGATATAGAGGTTTGATGACAGGAAAAACAAACAACATCTGGATCACAACCTCGAAATAATCCAGATGATAGAAATTATGACAAAATAAGTTACCAAGACTCCTTCCCGGCAAGGAAGGGGGTGACTTTCCAATTATCAAGCTACGAATTTACACATCAGCATCAAGCAGGATCTTCAACAATTTTTATTGCCTTGCATTCACTGGACAAGTTGGTGACATTTTTCGCCAAACCATCCCTATATTCTTTATCATTGCAAATCATCTGAAAAATGCATGCTTAGTCATGACATTTAGGATGCCATTATCTTCTACCACGATCATTCCTTCTTGAATCATTATTTCTATTTCCTTTTTCAAAGCCGAACAATCCTCAATGCTATGACCCTGGACATTAGATTGGTACATGCACCGTACAGCAGGGTCAAAACCTTTTGCATATGGATCAGGAACATACCCTTGAAGCGGATCAATCATGCCACAACGTTTTAGCCTTTCAAACAAACTTGTGTAGGATTCTATGATTGGCGTGAAATTGTCCCTCTGCTTATTCCTTTTTGTACTCTCATTTTGGACGAGGGTTTTAGGGTAATTGAGAGTTCTGTTGTCACGGATGAAGGTATGTCAAAGTCGGGGCCCACATCCACTGGTGATTGGATGGTTTGGCATAAGACTGAGCATTGAATGTTGCATATTATGGAGTAACTGTGTATCGTGGATATGGGGGTTGAGATGCTCCCCTTGGCCTCTTTTTGCTCGTGATTTCATCATGTCCTCTTCATCTTTTTTTCTTTTGGTTAACAAGATTGTCCGACCTATTATGGATTTCTTGAGTGGCTGATTTGAGAGCCACTTGATTTATAATTCGTCCAGTATTGAGGCCATTCTCAACTTCTCCTATCTTGATTGCGTCAACAAAAGGTCTGCCCATTGAGGACATCATATTTTGAAAATAATTAGGATCCTCAGCCTGAAGGAAGATAGTGATTAACTCATGGTTATGCATGGGTGGTTTAACTCTAGATGCTTGCTCTCTCCGCCTAACGGCATACTCCATGAAGCTTTCAGTTGGCGTTTTCTTCATATTGTACAGGGAATTGCAATATGGCGCAATGTCAATGTTGTACTGAAATTGTTTGACGAAGGCCTGGGCCATGTCGTCCCAAACATGCCAGTGAGAGATATCTTGGTCAATGAACCATTCAGAAGATACCCCTACAAGGCTTTCCCCAAAGTATGCCATCATCAGCTCTGCCTTTCCTCCTACACCCCTCAGCTGGTTGCAGTACCTTTTCAAGTTGGCAATAGGGTCGCCGTGTCCATCATATTTCTCAAATTTTGGGGTCTCAAACCCTCGTGGCAAATAGATGTGGGGGAACATGCATAGATCACTGAATGAAACAATTTTGTGACCACCTAGTCCCTGTATATTCTTTATATTCTGTTCAAGACTTTTCATTTTCCTGGACATCTCATCTGGCTCAACCGTCGTGGAAGGCTTTTCATTTTCCACTAGTAACTCATATTAAGGAGTCTGATTGTATGGAGCCGAGACCCTGAAAGCTGCATTTGGAGAATAGTATTCGCCATCATAAGCATGAGATGGTGGCTCATTATTTGGCTTTGTCACAGGAGGTGGTGGCAAAATTGTATACACAGGCGCACCAGACACGACGAGAGGTATGTTCCTAACCAGTGCGACATGAGGTTGCACATTAGGGGTACCAGGGCCAGCATGGAAGCTGTAGTTTGGCACATACCCTGGTGGTAGAATATGATTGCTCGTTGTAAAGAGGGTGGTTGAGTAGCCTGTGGTATGGTGGAAGTTCCCTCAGAGGGATCTTGAGGCGGAGGCTGACCAGAGAACCAAGCCTGATACACACCAGTCAGTTGGTGTTTCAATCTTCTTACTTCTTCAGAATCTTGCTTGACTAAGTGACCTTGGTGGTCGTCACTGACCAACTCAATTTTATCATTGTTAGCCATCAGTACCTTTCTCTTAGATCTTAGTAAGTAATGATGTGTTGCCATTTTTACCACAAACCAACAACATTAAGCTTACTATATAAGAGGCAACAAACGTGTTAGAGTTAAGCATTTTATAAATATGAATCACACGTAACTATGCTACGCTCTTAACATTATCACGTCTCTAACATGCTTTTGGAAGGCTTCATGTTTCATTCCGACTTATAATCTTGCTGCTTATTGACGCTCTTATTTATTCCTCTCTTCTTTATTTTTACACCTTGCCTTATTTTAGAGCTGTTAAAAAATCTTTCGATCGAACGTTTTGGAGGTTGCCTACGTATCATGTCGCCACATGAATCAGATCATTACGTAGTTCAAGGACATGATCCTTTTTTTTAACAAAACAAATTTTTTTTTCTCTTTTTTTATGTACAAAAACCAACACTTTTTTTTGGTTTATTTTCGAATTTTCCTAAAATAAAATCTTTTTCATTGATTTTTGATTTTTTTATACAAGACAAAGGAAAATTACATAAAGATATAGCCCAAAGGATGAATATTTAAACAAGACCGGACTCGACTTAAACAAGACGAGTACTTAAACAAGACTCAAAGTACTAAAAGACTCTTACAAACTTGATGACTACAAATGAACAATCAAAGTGGACTGCCAATTAAAAGAAGACTCTGATCTCCGAAGGAGAATCCACCAGTATCATTGTAGTTAAGGTGCTTATCCCTGCGGTTGACCTCCCATATCATGGTATATGTACTTCAAGTCTGTGGCAATGTGGCGTGTGAAGTTGGGCGCTACTATAGAAAATTGCTCTTGGGTCAAACCCTAACAAGTCACATGCCCTCAAGTGGTATAAGTAGCCACTTCATAGACCCTCCTTCTAAAATGCTCCTGGCTTTGACTTAAAAACCGAATCTGTCGCTTATGGTTATTGGCTATGCCCGATATATTCGCCTCGTATTGTAACACTAGATTTAGCTAGTTTTGGACCTTTGCTATCTCACTCTCTACCTGGTTCTTACCTGATTCTACAGCCCTAGCCCGAGCCCTTAGATCGTGGATGATAAGATTGTAATGCATTTCTTCGTGCTTTGGAATAGCTGCATGCTGCTGACCAGCAACCCTTATTCTCGCTTGCTGAAGTTGTGCTTGAAGCATTTGAACTTCATGTGTCAATATGATTTTCTCCTCTTTAAACTCAAAGCACTTCAAATCCCTATTCAGATTGGTGATACTTATATCCTTACGTAGATCCCAGATGATGGATTTATAGCCTCTTGTTATTTTTTCCTTGACCTTCCATATTCTTGTTCTAATTTCAGTCTCCCAATCCATTGTGTTCTTCAGAATTATCTCTTTTCTAGATCCAAAAGCATCTTGGTCATAGAACCACTCAAAATATATGGGGTCTAACTCTCCTTGATCTTGATCTTCTATCATAGTTTGAAATTCAAGCACCTTAATTTCATCCCAAACCTGCTAAGCATAGGCCTCACGAACAGGATCCTCTGATGTTACTTCCCACATGAATCTTTGCATGTGCTCTACTGTGGGCACGACTTGTTTTCGACCTAATTGGCGTAGGGCTCTCATAGGCACATACGACTGAAAACCCCGAAGACCCATCAAAATAAAAAAATGAATGGTAGTAAGACCTGTATATGACCTCTTTTGGTGAGAATGAGTGGTATTTCCATGTGACTCCAGTAGCAGTTAACTTTTGAAGATACCCTCTCCATGCTTCGACGCTCTTGGGGAAGCTACTATCTTAGAGTATGATGTGCTCTAAAAACCATATCTGGAGTATGATGTTATAGCCCTTAAAGAAATATTTCCCTTCCTGACATTTGGTTAGGGCACGATAAATATCTGACAATACCATAGGAATGATAGTGACATCCTTTCCACGCAATAAAGCGGTAACTATGCCAGATAATCGAATATCATTATTTTCTTCATGCCTCGGGAAAACCATTGTCCCTAGAAATGCCACTAGGAATGCTATCCACCCATGGCTTTGCCAATCTTTGTATACACTTTTATTATCAAGCTCTTTCCCGTGCTTTGAAAATCCACCTGGACAACCATACTGGTCATATAAGAAATCTAATCGAACATGCCCTCGTTCCACACTTGCTATTTTACTTTGGCTGATTGTCATCTGCTCAAGGAACTTACTACCAGGGACATCCCTCGGTGCCAAGGGTCTTTTCTTTCAAAGCTCATCATCTAACCTTGTGTATCTAGCTAACTTCTCCAAAGTGGGAGTCATTTCGAAACCATTAAAATAGAATAAGTTGTTATTAGGATCCCAGAAATGCACCAATGCCTCGATTAAATCCCTCATTGGGTTGATCTCCATAATATTCACAAAGTGACCTAGATGATCCTTTATCTTTTCCTGCTCACAAGTGACCATATTTTTTCACCATTGGTTCAACAACCGAGGTGCTTTATGCACAAGCCAAATTTATGGGTCGTCATCTTTTGGTCTTTTGTCAAATCTTCCTTTCACTGTATCCATATCATACCTAAGTGGCAGAACATGAGGTTATGACTGATGCAAGCTATAGATAATACAAAAATTTCTGATACAACTTGGGCTTGACTCATGAAGGTTAGAAATGGCAATATGGGACTCAAGTAACTGACCATAACAATATTTTGAAGTGAGGGTTTACTAAAGAGCGGACACCATTGTTGGAGGAAGATACAATTTTGAAGACTAGTCCATTGTAATCCAAATGGTAAGACTTGACCAATATGTCTGATTTAGACGCGACATCATACCATAAAAAGTGTTGTTTAGGTATCTTGCATAGAGTCAAGAGTGCACAGTTCATGAAAACAAAGATACCTATTGTCCTCTAACATTCTTGAACATGGTCTTAAAAAATGGTCGGGTCAAGAACAAAATGATAAAAGGGTAAAAATTGATATAATTACGGAGATAACCTTTTTGATTCTTTCGAGAAAAATTTTTAATTTCGCCTCGGTAGAAATGGCCAGGCACAAAATAAAAAATGACAAAAGTAGGCAAAAAGAAAAGACAACATGGATATTATTACGAAAATGATTCTTTGATACTCCTGGGAGAGGTTCGAAAACTGTTTCGGCAAATATGACTAGATAAAACTAGATAGAATGACCATTCTTATGAAACACGGCCCTTCAGTACTTCCGTGGAAGGTTTAAGGCTGCCAGGAAAAAATGTCCACACATAAGGGCAAAACGGTAAAAGGTGAAAAAAGAACAAATTAGCTATTTTACAAAAACGGCCCTTCAGCACTTCCGTAGAAGATTTTAAGGCTGTCTCGACGAAATGGCGTGACAAAACTAGATAGCTATTGTTTATGAAAACATCCCTTCAGTACTCCCGTAGAAAGTTTAAAGCTTTCTCATCAATAATGGTCGGACATAAAGGAATAATTATAAAAGGGGACGAAGAGGACAAGATGGTTGTTTTTATAAAAATGGCTATTCAATACCTCCAAGAAAAATATTAAGGTTGTCCTGATAAAAATATCCGGATACATGGATAAGCGAGTAAAAATAAATAAAAATTTATTTTCTACAAAAAAACCCCATTTGGTACATAAAAAAAACTATAAGGTTGACTTTGAAAAAATAGCTGAAAACAAGAGACACACGACAAAAAAAAATGACTATTTATTTTCTACGAAAATAACCCTTCGACACTTCCAAGGAAGGTTTGAAGGGTAAAAGGTGTTAAAAACGAGTAAAGTAATCATTTTGTACGGAAATAGCCCTTCGGGACTTCAAATGACGGGTTTGAATTTGCATTCAAAGAAAACATGATTGGATGCAAAGACAAAAATAAAAAAGACAAAAAGCAGCAAAACTATCTATTTACTTATTTATTTTTTTAAAAAAATTAAAAAATATTATTACAGACACTAATTTCGAAAACTCTTGCAAAAATGGGGGCGAACCTGATAAAGGTTGCCTAGTACCCCACTGGAATTGTGAGAATCGGACTTGTGTAGTTCGATGAAATAGAGTATTTTTCTCTTTTGATTTTTATGAAAATTAATCTTTATACCTCACCATAGACTACTAAAAAAATCTTAATAAAAAAAAGGATTATTTGTAATAAACTAGGAGAATAAATTTTTTTTTTTATAATTCCGCTCAACTAATTTTCTAAAGCCGGTCAACAATGCAAGCAAGCCTTCCAAATGATGTAGCAAGTAGCACATAAGTGAACATGATGGTCTCAAAGAGGATACCTGTCTTATACGGGCCCGGCCCCTGTGCCGAGCTTCGCTAAGTCAAATGTGTGTGATGCAAATAAGGGATATCCGGAATAAGGTTTGTTCTTCTAGGTTTAAATTTCGGTGGAGAAGGTATCTAGACTGGCTTACTCGAGCGGACAACTCGAGCCGAGGAGGGTCAATGTGCCGGTAACATTACTTTTCGACTTAACTGGTGGAGCTCCCCACCTAAAACATGTGTGACTAAAATCCTTCACTGGGTGACAAGCAGCTCGGCTATCTCAAAGAAAACGGGCTATGTCAAGCGAATGCCCAATTTTAATTTCAAGAAGACAGAGAGGAGGTGCGTGAGAAGACAATTTATATGTACAATTCAACAATATCAAAGCGGTAAAAAGAAGACACCTAATACATTAGATACAAATAAACCACAATGTGTACAAAATTAATAAATCCAAATAAAAAATCAACATGTACAAGCCCGAATTCTGGTTATCCCCAGCAAAGTCGCCAGAGCTGTCACACCACCTTTTTACCCAACCCAAAAAGAATATATACTATGTTAGATTCAAATTGTTGTGGGTTAAAGAGTTTTTCCAATTAAAGTGACGATTTTAAAATAGGGATTATTTTATTGTTCAGAGTCACCACTTGGAATTATTTTTTGGTGTTCCACGTCACCTTTTATTTGAATCCCTTATTCAAAGGAAAATTTGACTCTTTTATTATTGGTCTGCGAAAATAAAGTCTGGATAAAGAATTCTATTGATCGGGGAGAAGGTGCAAGGCATTCCTCGAGTCCCGTGGTTCTAGCAATGTCACTTTATTGACTTAAAACTTGGCTTGAATTAATTTAGGATAAACTGTACCTTATTGGTTTCGGTGTTTTACCTATCTGCTTTTATTTCTCGCATTTATTAAAACATCTGTTGCGTAAAAAATTAAATTATCGTAATCACACTACGCGAGCGAATGTGTGATAAAAACAAAATTTATTAATTTAGTCATAACAACGTTACGCAAGCGAATCCGCAGTCATGACAAAGGATTATTAGTACATTATTACTTTTTTGGAAAAATTACTATATTTGTGGAAATAAATTGTGAAATTTACTTAAAATCGAAATATTGCGCTATGAAAGTGAATCCGCAATTTATACCAAGGGATCAACTAATTTAGAAATTAATTAAAGCTAATGGATATGATATGAGATTATTAAATAAAAGGTAGTTAATTAATTAGTAAGCAAAAAAATATGATTTTTATTGAAATTAATTGGTGAAAACATGACACTTTAAAGCTTGGTCCAACTTGTGACTTTTGTTGTCATTAAACGATGAAACAATATAACCTAAATATCTTTATTTTAATAAAATTATATACTTGTTCTCATGCCCTAAAATTTGCCTAGCACTTTTCAGAAATATTTAGCTATTTATTTATTAGTAATAAAAAATACTTTTATATTAAGATTCTACCTTGTCTAGCTTATCACTTGAATTAGTTTGGCAAAAGCTTGTAGCCGGTTAATTCCAATGATAGTGAAGTTAACAAAATAACACACTAATATACATTTAGTATTTAATAAAATACAAAACAACATTATGCAAAAAAATAAAGTTTACACATGCTCAAATGAAGAAATAAACCTTTATGTAGCAAGAGTTTCATGTATAATAAGACTTCAACTCTTAAAAGTGTGCTAAACTAACATGTACTTTAACAGAATACTTTTTTGTTTTTTTATTTTAATTCAATATCCTACTGCAATCCCACAACTTTACATACACAAAAATAATCTCACAACTAAACCATGAATTTGAATGTTATAAAAATAAACATTCTCATAACTACATAATTCATTTTAATATAAACATCTTTAATTAAAAAAAACTAATGAAGGTAAATATATTCATTCCATGTTTGTCTTTCTTAAAAAATATTTACTCAACTTGCAATACACAATGCACGTAACCAGAAGTTCGTGTAAAATTAAAAGAAACAGAAACTTCAAATTTTAAGAATTCTTGAAGCTACCATCTTAATATTTAAAAAAAATATTAGAACCTCCGTTCATTCAATAAAAGAGTGAAAACAGGCAGAATATAGTCCAAGATTGCATCTTGGGTGTTATCTCAATCAACACTTATACTACAGAGTTAAAGAAAGTACCTAGAGATGGAAAATAACTTGAATGATTAGCCGAAAGCTTTGTTTATTCCCCAATCAAGCGAACAGAACAACTTGAAACTAGAAACAACAATAGCAGCAAAAGAACCCAGAAGACACCTTGAAACTTAACAACTTTCTTTCTTTTTATAAAGAAGAAATGACTACAAACTAACTTCAAACTTTTTATATTTTTCCTTTGGAAGATTTTTTCTCTTTTCTCAAAAATACTCAAAGGTGAAAAGGTGCTGAATTTTATCATCAACTGTCTTTTTTTTCCTGATCTCTCCCGCTTAAAGTGAAAGAAAGACCCTCTCTTTATAGGAGAGGGCAGCCTTGAAAGTGATTCAAAGTTGCACCAAAAATCTGTCCAAAATTATGATAAAGGACTGTCCTTTTTCACTAAAATTAGACACAAGGAAGGGTACTTGTACCTCAAACCTACTCCAAATAGTAAAAGGCAACAAACATGTACCTTACACTCAAGTATTTAGCTTTTATCAACACATGACAGAAATTCAAGCAAAAACACTCATACTCAAATCAACTATGAATATACAAAGCTAGGACATGAATTCAATTGCAATTGAACTAAGTGTAACGACTTGACCGGTCGTTTTGAGTCCTAGCACGTTGTTCAGAGGTCTGAGGCCATGAGCAGCTTCATTTCAGGTATATCGACTTGTTTGCATGGTCGAAAATTTAAATTCAGGAAGATCGGAGTTACATTTAAATAAAAATTCTCATTTGAGAAGCTTAAAGGTGAAAGAATGAACTAGGATTGGATGTTTGAGTAAACGACTTCAAAATTGGGATCTGAAAGTTCCAATAGGTTCGTATGATGATATCGAACTTGGGCATATGCCCAGTTTGGGTTTTGGATAACCCGGGAGCGTTTTGGCGCCTATTTTGGAAGTTAGTATTTTGGAAGAAATTTCGTAAGTTTGGCTTGGAGTGCATTTTAGTGTTATCGATATCTGTTTGGAATTTTGAGACTGGGAGTAGCTCCGTATGGTGATTCTGGAGTTGGGAGCGCGATCGTAAGTAAATTCGGAGGTCCGTAGGTCATTTTGAAGCTATTTGGCTAAAGATAGAAATTTGAAGGTTTTTGGAAAGTTTGACCGGAAGTGGACTTTTTGTTATCGGGGTCAGAATCCAATTCCGGAAGTTGGATTAGGTCCGTAATGTCAAATATGACTTGTGTGCAAAATTTGAGGTCAATCGGACGTGGTTTGATAGGCTTAAGCATCGGAAATAGAAGTTGGAAAGTTTAAAGTTCATAAAGCACGAATCGGGATGTAATTCATGGTTTTAGCGTTGTTTGATGTGATTTGAGGCTTCAAGCAAGTCCATAATGTGTTATGGGATGGTTTGGTATAATTGGTTGGGGTCCTGGGGCCTCAGATGGATTCTGGGTGGTTAACGGATCGAAAAATAAATTTCTGGGAAGGCTGGTGTTGTTGGTTGCTCGTATTTCCGCTTCTGCGGAAATGGGACCGCAGAAGCGGCCCCGCAGAAGCGAGGAAGTAACTACAGAAGCGGTTGGGAGTGAGGTGAGCTAGGACTGCAGAAGCGGTCAGGAAACTGCAGAAGCGATTTCGCGTAAGCGAAAATTAGACCGCAGGAGTGGTCCAGCCCAATTTGGCCAGAACCGCAAAAGCGGCCCAAAACTGCAAAAGCTGTTTCCGCAGAAACGGTAATGGTACCGCAGAAGCGGAAATGTATGGAGGCAGAGGGGTTGTTTTAAGTCGGATTTTGGTCATTTCTTCTTCATTTCTTCATGGCCTGGGTGATTTTTGGGGAGCTTCAAGAGAGGATTTTTGTCGTCAATGTTAAGGTAAGTTATTCCTACCTATTTTGAGTTAAATACATTAATTTTGTATGGATTTTAGTATGACAATGAGTAGAAAATTGAGGTTTTGATGGAAAACCTAGAAAATTATATTCTTGGAATTTTGCCACAATTTTGAGTATGAAATTAAGAGAAAATTATATATTTGAGTTCTTAAGGTCATGGGTAACCTTTATCTTCGAAAAATTTTGGATTTGCGGGCACGTGGGCCTGATGGCATTTTTGTTAATTTTCGTTCGGGGTTAGGAATTGTTATAAATTGGGTTGAAAGTACAATTTAGCATATATTAATAGATTTATATGATCGTTGGCTAGTTATGGAGCATTGTGCGTTGGTGCAAGTCTTCGGAAGAATGTAGAATGCCGGTTGTAGATCTTCGGAGCGAGGTGAGTCTTCTTTCTAATCTTGTAAGGGGGAATTTACCCCATAGGTAAAATGATTGATTATATGATCCTATTTGTGGGGGCTACGTACGCACGAGGTGACGAGAGTCCGTGCGTAGCTACTATTATGCTATTGTTCGGGTAGTTAGGACACATCAGCATGTTATACTTGGATTAATTATGAACCCATCGATGGCTTGGATTGTTTAAATCACCTTTGATTAGTAAACAAATTTTAAAAGAGATTAAACATAATTTCCTGAATTGTTAAACAGAGAATTAATTGTATTTGGATAATTATTCTCCGATAAAATTCTAATTGTCTATATGAGCACGTATCTTATGTGTACCTGTGTCACATGGATGATTCGCGAGCAGGGTGATTGTTTATTTTATGTTGACCGCGTCGCATGGATGATTCGCGGGCGGGGTAATAGATCACATTGAATTAGTAAATGGATTTCTAAAAAGACTTAAGCTTCGTTTTCTCAAATTATTAAAGAGAATTGGCCTTTCTTGGATAATTGCTCCATGTTGACTTTTTGACTGGTTGTCTGTCTGTGTGTGTTTATTTTGGAACGGGACGAAAGCCTCGGCAGATTAATAGATGCATCTATAGGCGCTTCGTCGACCCTCGGCAAGTGCACATTTATTTTTGTTGGATCGGGCCGTCGCCTCGGTATGATTTGCGCATGCTTGTATCGCTGCCTGGACTTATTTAAGTTGTTGCATGCCTCACTACGGATCGAGATCATTGTGTTAATAATGAAAAGAAATCTTGGAAGTTTCCTATGAAAGAATTACGTGTTTACTTGTTTCCTCTATCTGGATTAACATCATGTTTAAAAAATATAAATCTAATGTTTAATATGTATATTAAGGATAAATAATCATTAGACTATTAGAGAGTGTCAGAGTTGACCATCTCGTCTCTACTCCTTCGGGATTAGGCGGGATGCTCACTGAGTACACGTTGATTACGTACTCATACTACACTTCTGTGCATTTTGGTTGCACAGGTATATACACCTCTAGCAGCCTGCTGAGCGTAGCAGCATGGATGACTCTGGGACTAGGTGAGCTGCATTGTTCGAGATGACCCGCATCTAGTGTAGTTCCTCCCAGTGTTTTCTTATTATTTATTCCCTGTTCACTGTAATTCGGACATATGTTGTATTTTATCTTTCATATCGATAGTTTCTCAGTCACTTATGACACCGGGTTTCTGGGATGGTTTGAAGTATTGTATTAACTATTCAACATGTAAATTTGATTTAAAATTTATTAATAATGAAGGAAAAATCTTGGATTTCAAAAGTGTTAAAATGAGATTTAATTAAGTAATTTGAGTTGGCTGGCCTGACGGTGGTGTCCGGCGCCACCACGACCCTTAGTGGATTTTGGGTCATGACAACATAGTATCAGAGCACTAGGTTCCCGTCTAGTAGAGTCTCGCGGATCGATACAGAGACGTCTGTACTTATCCTCGGGAGACTACGGGGCTGTTAGGAGTACTTCCCTTCTTGATTTCCTTTTCGTGCGGTTCGATAACTTTGAGGCTTGTGCCTTTGATTTCTTCCTACTTAATCTTACGTGAGCGCTTGTTATAAATCAAAAGTTGAAGAATTGAAATGGCACTACAAATATGGTGCAGGATGATTTTTCCCGTTATAGTTGATTGGACTATGGTAGTCGCATTATGGAGGGATATTCTATTATTTTATCTCAGTAACAGAACTTCTAAGAGCCCTGAGGCTAGGCACAAGTTGCCAATAATGCTTATGAGCAATTATTCCGTAGTGTTGTTGTGATGGTGGGACATTTGCCCACGTGTCGGGCAGTGAATGAATTGAAGGGAGGTTTACTCAGTTTGTAATCAAGGGATTCAGTATATTATTCCCGGCAGGGGAAATTCAAACGAACTAAGGATGGTCAGAAGTGGACTGGTGGAAGTAATGAAAAGTGATAATTGCAAGCGTGGTGGAGTTCTCCTATACATTGGGGTGTTGTTGTCCTTATTGGACGTTCTAAGTTTGTCAGTGTTATAATCTGCTACAATCTACCTTTATGGCAGGATATTGTGAAATAATATTGGAGTTACAATTGTCAGATATCGCATGATGCGATGGTTTAAGATCGAATCAAAATTTCTAATATTGCCGGCATGATAAAGATGACCTTTGGAAAGGTTTAAAGTTAGTAGCAATTGTGGGTTCAAGTGCCACGAAGATAGATTTTATTTAGGGCAACAATTGAGCAGCGAGGTATGAGGAAGGACATATGGGAGGTGTCAGGCGGTGTTTAAAATTTCTAGAAGGTCAAGCATGAAAGCAAGGTCTAGTGACCGATTAAGGAGATGAGTTCCGCCAAAGTGGGAGAGTGGTGGGTGTTGCATATAGGGCTTAGTAGTAGGATGACTATGCGCCTAAGGAGAGTTTGGATTGAATTAGGGATTTTAATGATTGGTGATCGAAGTTTGCGGGTGTGACTTGAAGTATGAGCTATTAAGCGGTAGAAGATTGATATGGCGGAAAGGAGCTGCCTGCAATGGAGGAGGGTGCAACATAACCCTGAATTGGAAGGATGTTGCCGCACATTTAATTGATGTCCGCGAGGGGCGAATGGATTTGTGCAGCTGGAAGGTGAGCTCGGACTCAGGATGGGCTATTGGTGTCATAGTGAATGTACCCCGTGCAGAGGCGTGGGAAGATGTCGGGAGGTGATTCCCCTAGGTGGGTTTTTCTCTGTGAGCAGGTTAGCAGTCGCATGGTTGGCGAAGCTTCTGCAAGGAATTCTATCGGTGATGCAGTGAAGAGATCGGCCATGCGAATGTGGTTGATGATTTAGAGTTCAAAAGGGGGGTTTTTATAGGAAGATTCAGAGAAATTTTAATAATTGGTGGCTCGAGGTTAAGTCAATAAGAGGTAAAAAGATCGGGCGAACTCAAGAATTGTGAAATGATGGCTTCAAGCTAAGTGGTAGAGTCCCACCGCTTATGATTGGGCTGTATGATTAACTACTTGTGTGATTTCTGGTTATTAGCATGTTGATGGATTAATTCACCTACGAGAAAAGATCATAAGTAGTACATTGAGCGGAGGAATTATTAAGGATGTGCTATGGTTAGCCTTATGGGCTCATGTTCGAACTTGGGAAAAGATTCAAAATCTATACCTTGTATAGAAGCGGGTTTAAAGGGGAGTGGTTCTGCCAGGTGCTTCGTTGAGAGGGTATTAATGAGCTAGAAGATTTATGGAGTCGATTATATTCGGGACCAAGTAAGAGCGGGTGGCTCTTAGTAACGGTCCTAGTAAATTCAAAAGGTAAAGTGTGGTGCCTAATGATGTCGAGCTTGTAGGTACAATTAAGAATCAAGCTTTGTAGCAGTTTACGAGAAGAGGCACAGAATGTTCCGGGATGTTTGGCTTGTGGTGTAGCATTTGGGTGTTATGAAATAGTTCGTGGGAATTGAGACAGCCTGGTCTCATGATTCAAGGACACTCAGGGTAAGTGTATATGGAGCATGTTATGTGTTGAATGGAGTTAGTCTTATTTTTTTTTAGGCAAGCAAGGAGGAATTGGAAGAAGGTAAATTGATTAGCCATAGTTGAATTGTCATATTGGGGCCAGTGATCAGTTCGGTCTGCGAGATCAAGTTATGTGTATGATTTGTGGCGGTATGCGTGAGGCTTGTCAATCGCCGTAATTGATGTTATTCAGAAGCATTCTTCTATTATGGCTTGTTAAGTGGAAGCGAATTTCGGAAGGGATATGGTGGCTTGGACCATTACTTGCAGATTGCACATTCTAAGGTTATGGAAAATTACCTGTGTATTGCTATGATTCTCCTGAAGTGAGTTAAGTGAAAAGTTCGTATATGCTGAAGTGTTAAAATATTAATGATTTCGGAGTTATGAAAAATCATGTTCTATCGTATTTTGGCACGTTGGGTGCAGTGAGTAGCATGGAAATACGAAGTGAGGATCAAGGTTGCAGTTCAGTGTTGACAAAGATGTCACAGGCTCGGATGAGCAATGAAAGGGTTGACTGATTAGAGTAAATTGGAATTGTCCTTAACGTCACCTGAGATCGATGTGTTGTGGAAGAGGTTTTGCATCTTGGTTAAGGATTCTGGATCGCTTTTTAGCGTTAGTGCATCCGATGGTTTAGACGTGTGGACCCATTATTTATTTCGGAAGATTGTGGGAGCGTGTCCCACGGGAAGATTGTATAAGTGTGACATGTAGTCACTTGATTAGCTAAAGATTTAAACCAAGTATGAGGATTGTGGTAATATCATTAATTTGAGAATTTATGCCTGGAGGGCACTTTGTATATTGGGTTATGAACTGAGGAGGTCGCTCCGGTTATGATGGTTATTCTTACGTGATATGAGGCAAAAGGGAGTTACTACGGACCTTTGAAAGGTCATTGGCCAAGTTGGTGCAACCAGAAATTGGCTTGAGATCTGCGGATTGATTTATTTGTGATCAGGGCTTTATATCAGGCCAGATGTGTTCGTTTCAGCGAGCGTTCCATATGGAGGAACAGTCGAGGAGTTATTTTGTCATCAGCTATTCCAGGTAATGATGTATTGCGCCGTATGAGTTGTGAGACGGCTTAGTAAATTCGTATGTGTTGAGGTTCCGCGTTGCGATGATATTATGTGAGCATGATAGCTTTTGAGATTTAGATCTTGTATCGCAGCTCAGTAGTGCTTGAGTTATGTAGCCTATAGCGCTATGTGTTTTCTCAAGGATGGTATTATGCACTTAGCGTGCTTGTGATCGAAATTCGATATTCTTATCGTAATGAGCAGATTTAGCTCGAAGTGCAATCTCCTTATGTAAGATCCATGTGTGGATCAGGTGGCACGCCGCCATGGGTATGTTATTTAGATTGGGTTGCGCGCCGCAACAGTGTGATGTCGAGTTTGGTTTTTCTATATGCGGATTTTGTGTGTTTCGCTCTCTATCTTCTAAGAAAAGTTCGTACTAGTGCGGGGGTTAGGTAATTCCTTCTAGAGTTCGATTTTCGTTTGTGTTGTGTTCGGATTGGTGGCCTATTGGCACATTGTGGCGTCATATGAGACCTGTGATCGCATTCGGAGTGGCTTATTGTCTGAGCTGTTCGTACTGGGTAAGATGAGATTGTGGGATTTAGGATAAGTGCAATCTGATTATATGAAGTATATTAAGGAGCGAAGATCATTATTTGGTTCAGAATGTGGTAATATTTCTTGTCAGAAGTATAGACTCGATGATTGGTTGACTCGGCAGTTGATTATGAATTTCGGCATCTCATCCGTCGTGGCGGTGTTGTAATAGTTAGAGTAAGACCTATGTAGATCATCAGGTGCAATGGGAGCATCGGATTCGTGGAATTTCGATTAATTCAAACAAAAATGCTATTGTGGTCCTATGAGTAAAGTGATGCAAAGTGTGAATTCAGTAAAGTTATGCAGTCATGTTTGAGTACATCGTATAGTGATTGATACAGTGATCGTATGTTGGAAACATGCCTGGCATAGAATTCCGGATGTTGGAATTGGGCTCTAAGGCTTAATTGCTTGAATAAAAGGGAATATCTTCAGAATTGATCGAGCTAATATGCTCAACTGAATTGTGGTAGCATGGGAAGGTGCATGAGAAGTTAAATAGCGATTTCAGACCGCTCCAGTGCAATTCTCAGCACATTCGAGGACGAACGCATGTTTAAGTGGGAGAGAATGTAACGACCCGACCGGTCGTTTTGAGCCCTAGCGCGTCGTTCAGCGGTCCGAGGCCGTGGGCAGCTTCATTTCAGGTATATCGACTTGTTCGCATGGTCGGAAATTTAAATTCATTAAGATCAGAGTTAAATTTAAATGAAAATTCTCATTTGAGAAGCTTAAAGTTGAAAGAATGAACTAGGATTGGATTTTTGAGTAAACGACCTCAGAATCGGGATTTGAAGGTTCCAGCAGGTTCGTATGATGATATTAGACTTGGGCGTATACCCAGTTCGGGTTTTGGATAAACCGGGAGTATTTTGGCGCCTATTGTGGAAGTTAGTAATTTGGAAGAAATTTCTTAAGTTTGGCTTGGAGTGCATTTCGGTGTTATCAATGTCCGTTTGGAATTTCGAGACTGGGAGTAGCTCTGTATGGTGATTCTGGAGTTGGGAGCGTGATCGGAATTAAATTCGGAGGTCCATAGGTCATTTTGAAGCCATTTGGCTAAAGATAGAAATTTGAAGGTTTTAGGAAAGTTTGACCGGAAGTGGACTTTTTGATATCGGGGTCGGAATCAGATTCTGGAAGTTGGAGTAGGTCCTTAATGTCAAATATGACTTGTGTGCAGAATTTGAGATCAGTCGGACGTGATTTGATAGGCTTAAGCATCGAAAATAGAAGTTGGAAAGTTCAAAGTTCATAAAGCTCGAATCGGGGTGTAATTCATGGTTTTAGCATTGTTTGATGTGATTTGAGGCTTCGAGCAAGTCCGTAATGTGTTACGGGATTGGTTGGTATGATTGGTTGGGGTCTTGGAGGCCTCGTGTGGATTCCGAATGGTTAACGGATCGAAAAATGGATTTTTGGGAAGGATGGTGTTGCTGGTTGCTGGTATTTCTGCTTCTGCGGAAATGGGACTGCAGAAACGGCCCCGCAGAAGCGAGGAAGTAACCGCAGAAGCGGTTGGGAGTGAGGTGAGCTGGGACCGCAGAAGCGGTTCCGCTTAAGCGGAAATTAGACTGTAGGAGCGGTCCAGCCCAATTTCGCCAGAACCGCAGAAGTGGCCCAAAACCGCAAAAGCAGTTTCCGCAGAAGCGGTAATAGTACCGTAGAAGTGGAAATGTTTGGAGGCAGAGGGGTTGTTTTAAGTCGTATTTTGGTCATTTCTTTTTCATTTATTCATGGCCTGGGTGATTTTTGGAGAGCTTCAAGAGAGGATTTTTGTCGTCAATGTTAAGGTAAGTTATTCCTACCTATTTTAAGTTAAATACATTAATTTTGTATGGATTTTAGTATGACAATGAGTAGAAAATTGAGGTTTTGATGGGAAACCTAGAAAATTATATTCTTGGAATTTAGCCACGATTTTGAGTATGAAATTAAGAGAAAATTGTATATTTGAGTTCCTAAGGTCATGGGTAACCTTTATCTTCTAGAAATTTCGGATTTACGGGCACGTGGGCCCTATGGCATTTTTGTCAACTTTTCGTTCGGAGTTAGGAATTGTTATAAATTGGGTTGTAAAGTATAATTTAGCAAATATTAATGGATTTATATGATCGTTGGCTAGTTTTGGAGCATTGTACGTTGGTGCAAGTCTTCGGAAGATTGTAGATTGCTGGGTGTGGATCTTCGGAGCGAGGTGAGTCTCCTTTCTAATCTTGTAAGGAGGAATTTACCCCATAGGTGAAGTGATTGATTATGTGCTCCTATTTGTGGGGATACGTACGCACGAGGTGACGAGAGTCCGTGCGTAGCTACTATTATACTATTGTCCGGGTAGTTAGGACCCATCAGCATGTTATACTTGGATTAATTATGAACCCATCGATGGCTTGGATTGTTTAAATCACCTTTGATTAGTAAACAAATTTAAAAAAAGATTAAACATCATTTCCTGAATTGTTAAACAGAGAATTAATTTTATTTGGATAATTATTCTCTGATAAAATTCTAATTGTCTATCTTAGCACGTATCTTATGTGTACCTGTGTCGCATGGATAATTCGCGAGCTGGGTGATTGTTTATTTTATGTTGACCGCGTCGCATGGATGATTCGCGAGCGGGGTAATAAATCACATTGAATTAATAAATGGATTTCTAAAAAGACTTAAGCTTCATTTTCTCAAATTATTAAAGAGAATTGGCCTTTCTTGGATGATTGCTCCATGTTGACTTCTTGACTGATTGTCTGTCTGTGTGTGTTTATTTTGGAATGGGCCGAACGCCTCGGCAGATTAATAGATGCATCTATAGGCGTGCCGTCGACCCTCTGCAAGTGAACATTTATTTCTGTTGGATCTTGTCGTCGCCTCGGTATGATTTGTGCATGCTTGTATCGCTGCCTGGACTTATTTAAGTTATTGCATGCCTCACTACGGATCGAGATCATTGTGTTAATAATGAAAAGAAATCTTGGAAGTTTCCTATGAAAGAATTACATGTTTACTTGTTTCCTCTATCTGGATTAACATCATGTCTAAAAAATATAAATCCAGTGTTTAATATGTATATTAAGGATAAATAATCATTGGACTATTAGAGAGTGTCAGAGTTGACCTTCTCGTCTCTACTCCTTCGGGATTAGGCGGGATACTCACTGAGTACACGTTGATTACTTACTCATACTATACTTCTGTGCATTTTTTGTTGCACATGTATATACATCTCTAGCAGCCTCCTGAGCGTAGCAGCATGGATAGCTCTGGGACTAGGTGAGCTGCATTGTTCGAGACGACCCGCAGCTAGTGTAGTTCCTTCCAGTGTTTTCTTATTATTTATTCCCTGTATACTGTATTTCGGACATATGTTGTACTTTATCTTCCATATCGATAGTTGCTCATGCACTTGTGACACCGGGTTTCTGGGATGGTTTGAAGTATTGTATTAACTGTTCAACATGTAAATTTGATTTGAAACTATATCCTTTAAAATTTTTTTATAATGAAGGAAAAATTCTAGATTTCAAAAGTGTTAAAATGAGATTTAATTAAGTAATTTGAGTTGGCTGGCCTGACGGTGGTGTCCGACACTACCAAGACCCTTAGTGAATTTTGGGTCATGACACTAAGTACCCAAACGAACTAAACTAAAATTAATCGATTAATGAGAACTAACAATGGACGATTGAATTAAGGAAACGCTGCCCAAAAATACAACTTAAACGAACATTGATAAGCTATCGAACAATGATTTAATAGCAATCCTAAACAAACGACTAAGTACCTAAGTCGAAAATATTAAGCAGCGACCAATATTAAAGAATGTTAATGAAAGTAAATACGAACTAATGATCACAGTTTAACAATCAATGAAAAACAGAAAATTAAAGTAAAACCTAAACTTAAATGGGAAAAAAACTGAAATTACGAAAAAAAAAGGGAGAAAAGATTAGGCTGCGAGCTTATACCAAACTCTGGGACATTCGACGTCGAATCGAGCAATGAGTCAATACCGAGGATGCCAAGTAGTGGTTTTTCGACCTCAAGGTGCATGTTTCTTTTTGGCAGACGCTAAACTAATAGATTCTGGCCTCTTGCCAAAAGGAAACAAGTGCCTTTGGTCGGAAAAAACAGAATAAAAAGGATGGAGAAACAGCAGCGGCGCATAGTGAGGATCGCCGGAATTCTGGTCGCCGAAATTTCAGATTAAGACCAATGCCAAATGGTAGCCCTTGCTGAGCTCTATCTATGTATGTAAAAATTAGGTGGAAAGGGTGGCTCAATCTCCACAAATTTGTCAAAAAAATGGTTGCTAGGGTTTTGATTTAGGCTAGATTCGTGGAATTTGATTGGGATTTGGAGGATATGAGGCTTGGATTCATGGAGAGGAGGTTGAGAGGAAGAAATAGTAAAATTTTGGGGTGGTTTGGAGGTTGGCCGCCATCAGTGGCGAATTCCGGCGAGCGGAGTAGAGGCGGCGGCTGAAAGGTGAAGGAGAAGAGAGGAGGCTAGGTTTAAGATTTTGTAAATGAGCCAAAAAATCTGATTTTAGGAATTTAAATACTCCATGAGGGATGAAATGAGGACCATTGGATCAAAGGAAATGAAGGATGAGATTTAATCTGATTCATTTAAACAAAGTGACGTAGTTTCACCTTAAAACTACGTCGTTTTGAATTTTTCCTGGCAGCCACTTAATTAAATATGATCATTTTAATTTTATCCCATTTTTCCTTAATCCTACTTATTAAACTAATTTATAAAAATAAATTAATTAAATAACTTATTCTAATGATCAATTATATAGATTAATTTACCAACTGAACAACTAGTTAATTCTTAAAATGCATAAATAAAGAAAGAACTATTTTCAATAATATTTTATGATAGGAAATATGCAATTAAAGACACAAAAATTGAGAAAAATAATTAAAATAACAAAACACTAGTAACTTTTAGAAGGTGTTAAAATAGTGTAAAAATTAAGTGTTCACATTTGACAGGGCTACTAACTCTTTCTTTGTCAGCAGGGATGTCATATTTAGGGAATCCATATTTTCTTTTACCACAACACAGCAACAACAACCTGTTTCTATTTTCAATCCTCAAATCACATAGCTGATGTCTTTGAGACATTACAAAGGGAAGAGATGATCACTATGGATCCAGATCTCTCAAATTCAACAAGCCAAGAACCCAATCAAGCAGATGCAAATGATGATGATGGTGGTGTAGTAGATCAAGCAGATATCACAGGTGTAGCTGATCAAGCAGATGTACAAGGTGATGTTGATCCAACAATTTTGGAATCAGAGGCACCAGCTGAACTTGCCCCAGCTGAACATCTTATGGCACCAACTAATCCCGCTTGCACTCTCCTCACTAGGCAGTCAACTAGAACAAAGCATCCTCCTATCTGGATGCAAGACTATCTCGTTAGTAGTAAGAAGGATTCTCATTGTACTTATCCAATATCAAATTTTTTATCCTATGATAATGTCACACAAAAATACAAAAGATTACAAATCATGACCTTCTCAACAATCACAGAACCACACAGCTTCAAGGAAGCAGTGAAGGATGGCAGATAGATACAAACTAAGAAATAGGAGATCGTAGCTTTAGAGGAAAACAAGACCTAGGAGGTGGTGGACCTGCCCCCCGAGAAGTCCTCTATAGGTTCAACAAGAAGGTCTACAAAATCAAGTAGAAGGCTAATGGAGAGGTGGAAAGATTTAAGGCTCGTCTTATTACCAAAGGGTATAATCAATAAACAGTTCTAGACTATCATGAGATCTTTTTACGAGTTGCAAAAATGGTGACAGTGAGATCAGTGATAGAACTAGCAACATCTAAGGACTGAGGTCTTTTTCAAATAGATGTATATAATGCTTTTCTGCAAGGTGACTTGTATGGGAAAGTCTATATAAATTTGCCTCAAGGTTTCAAAAGACGGGGGGAGACAAAGGTCTGTAGGTTGTTGGAATCACTGTATGGCCTTAATCAGGCATCAAGACAGTGGAACCTTAAACTTACAAAAGCCTTACTCAATGCTGGCTTCAGTCAGAGCATACATGACTACTCCTTATTCACTAAAAAAATCTAGGAATGAGATTGTGATCATTTTGACTATGTGAATTATTTACTTTTGACTGGAAGCGGCATTGAACTCATTAATGAAAATGTTGAGGCTTGGCATCACCTCAACATCAGTTCCTTCTTGAGATTGTGATCATTGGTGACAAATGTTAGTTAACTAGTTAATAATATGGGCCTTATTGCATAGTGAAAGTTGTGGTATGTTATAGTTATTTTAGAAAGTTAATACATCGTAATTATTAGTGAGGACTATATACAGTCCATGTTTATGCTTCAGACAAGTTAGTTGAGCTAATTCCAAATTACAGATTCTTCCCCATTGCTAATTCTAGCAGTAACTGTGAAATGTCACTATATCTGTTTTTAACCAACGGGCAGTAGCGCACACACAAAGATATATGTGTAACATGCAGCTACAAACATTAAATAAAGGGATTTGTTTTAGATATGAGAAACTGAAACCAATTAAATTTCTAAAAGAAAATTAAGAATAAACAAAGAGAAAAAGAATAAACGCTTCTATTAATCAGGATTGTAGTTTGTCGTTTTACATTCTTCTTATGATGCATGCACCAAATGTATAACCATTTGTCAAGCTTATGTAACATCACAGAGTGACAGGGAACACTAGTAAACCCCAATGCTCTCCCTAAAAATGAAAAATAGAAAACTGATAAAATGACCAACTTTACCTTTAAAAAGAAAATGTAACCTCTTTAAATACTCCATTTAATTAGATTGGTTCAAATATTCAACCACACATATAGGAGTAGGACTGTCAAATTTACCCCAAGTCCAAATGACCCGCGTAATCCGTCCAAGGTTAGGCTGATTATTAACCCGCTTATTTTTTAAACTTTACTTATCTTGACCCAACTCATCTCAACTCATTTAAAGTTGGGTTTATTTTTAGCCCAAATTAGTCCATGAATAACTTTGTCAAAATATCTTAGAGATAATTGTTTTTTGTTTGATATGTTATATATGAGAGATAATTTTATCCATGGTCATTGAACTTTTGTGTTTGTTACTCAAAAGTCACTAATTTTTTTTTTTACGTAGAAATCATTCAACTTTGTGTTCATTACACAAAAGTCACTTTTCTTTCTTTTGTTGCACAAAATTCATTTTACTTTGCTCTAATTATCACAAAAGTCATATTTTTACTTGAAAAGTCTATTATGCCCTTGATATTATATAAACCTTCATATTTATGTAATACCTTCTATATAATATACTGTATAATATATTTTTAACTATGTATTTTATTAATAAATAAGATAACTTAATATTATTTTATAATATATTAGTATATTTAATTTTTCTTAACATTAATTTTCAAGATATATTAGTAGCGTTAAAAAATAACTTTTTTCAGCAATTCTTTTTGTTGAATTTAATCGATCGACCAAAGTTGGTCGGTATGCCCTTCTGAGTTTTGACCTTCAAAATATCGACCACACGTTAATGGTTGCATTTTGGACTGTTATTGGCCAATACCGACCAACTTTGCTCGATTTTTCTCGACGATTTTTCCCGAATTTCTAGTAGTGTAATTTTTCAAATAACCAATTGCCGAGGTTAATCCCCAAGAAAATATCCCCAGCTAAATTCGCATGTAGTACCTAGGAATTTTCCTTCAGAATAACATGATTTGTTCCTCATTTTCTTTGTTTGTTTACCTTCGAATTTTCTCACGGAAATGTACTTGTCGATTTATTTCTCTACTAATACATATTTGAGTTACTGACAAATTTAATAACACTACTAATATATTTTGAAAATTAACGTTAAGAAAAAATTAAATATACGAATATACTATAAAAATAATAAATAAAATAATATTAGGTTATTTTGTTTATAAATAAAATACATAGTTAAAAATATATTATATAATATATAATATAGAAGGAATTACATAAATATGTAGGTTTATATAATATCAAGGGCATAAAAGATTTTTCAAGTAAAAATATGACTTTTGTGCTAACTAGAGCAAAATAAAATAATTTTTGCGTAACAAAAGAAAGAAAAGTGACTTGTGTAATGAACACAAAGTTGAATGATTTTTACGTAACAAAAAAAAAATAGTAACTTTTGGGTAACAAATACAAAAGTTCAATGACCATGGATAAAATTAACTCTTATATATGACCATAACAAAAGAAAAAAAGTTTATTTAGTAATTATACATTTCATAAGAAAATAACATATTAACTAAAGATTGATAAGAGTTGGACGAGTTGGGTTATGATCCAAATTTTAGTCTATCTTAAAACTCATCTTAGCCCAAGTAACTCATCTTAGCCCAAGATCCTTACACAACTACACACTTGGCTACTCCCAATTTGATCCAAACAAGAAATATTAACCAAAATTTGGTTTAACTATTTAACCCCATACGTAATGGAATTTTGGGGGGGGGAGGGGGGGGGAGGGGGAGCAGTGAACTATACACTTGTTACTAAGGTATGGGATGAAATGCCAACAAAAGCAAAAGTCAGCTTATGGAAATACTTTGTAATTATTTGTTCTAAGACTGCACAAATCTTTAAAAGTACTTTTCTAAAATATGCCGTAACGATTGAGTGTTTTTATGCATTGCCGACTATCAATTTAAGATGGTGATTGAGTGTGTTTTATTTCTTAGTCATCTCTTTTGATGATCTTGTTAAGGTCCAAATTATATTGCACATCAATTTGTATTATTAGGATATGTTTTATTAGGCACGTGGCTTACTAGCAATTTCGAATTTATAACTCTCTTTTGATCTATGAATGTAAAATTGCCACTTCTCATGCTCCCAAGCTTCATAGAGTATGACCATGTATAATTTAGGAAGAATCAAATCTTTTGTGTTTCAATGAGTATATAGTCGTTCATTGCTTTTATGTTACGTGTATTGGCACGTAAACTTTAAGAGAAAATTGTTCTTTGGTGATTAAATAACTAGCTGATTCCACTGAGCTAATTAAAGAGAAAAAGTGGTTCGGTGCACGAAATATTTCGCATTTGCTTATTGATCACGATTAATTATTTCTTATAAAAATGACTAAGCGGCCATTGCAAATATAATCTAATTTACAAGTCCGGAGTCGAATCCCACAGAGAATTAAGACTTAGCTACAGTTGTTCAATATCGTTAAGAAATACATGTCCAAACAATTTCCTAATTATAAAGATTATAATATTTATTTTTATCTAATTAACTAATAAATACTGGAAAGTAGTAAAACTATCAATTAACAAGGATAAGGATTGGAGACAAGATTACGAGGGTCTAGAGTTATCATTTTCCCTATTGTCGGAATCCTTTCCGCTACGTTTTCTATAAATTTGCCTAAGTCTTCTCTACCGATCATGAGCATTGTGAGTGTCGTGATTCTTTCCCAAGTAACTACCACAATTTACTAGACATATTCTCCCAAATTACGCTAGCTGGCATTAAGTACAGCTCACTCGGATTGCACCAAGGTTTCGTTATCCCTAATCCCACCTTTAAACCCTCTGTATTATCCCTTACGTTAGGAGTAATGTTGTTCAACAACTACCTAAACATAAACTCTCTTCCGAGTAATACACACTAAATAGGCACAATCGATTGGGAGCTTTTCAACCAACCACAATATAAATATAGTTGAATAAATAGAGAAAAAGCTACGTCAAATCCATATTAACGTAACAGAAAAATCATCCTCCAATAGGTTCCATCAAAACCTAGACAAAAAATTAGCTATTCATAATAGTATGCATAACTACAATACTAGAGTTCATAACCAATAATGGAAATAGGAAGAAGGAAGTGAAAACCTTGTAAAAGAATTATCCGCCTTGCTCCTATTGTGTTTCTGCCTCCTTAGGTCGAATCTTTGATCTCAAATTTGTCCAATCCCCAATCTCCATGATGGCTCTGTGCTCTTCCTAGGCCTAAAATGTGTCCAAACTCGATCTCCCTCTTGTCTGTCTAAAGTTTGTCAAAAGTGACAATTTTAGGTCTATTTATATGTGTTGGAAAAGACCTAAACGTGTAGGCCAAGTCCTAGACAAGCCAGGAGATGAATTAAGTCTTCAAAACTCGGACTGGACCTGGCCCCAGGCCCAATGTCTCCAGCCTAATGCCAACCTTAGCCTGGCCTTTGGCTGGCCTCGCCAGGTTAAAGCCTGGTTCAGCCTGGCCTTTGGCTGGCCTCGTCAGGCTAAAGCCTAGTTGAGCTGGCCTTTGCCTGGCCTCTCCTTTTCACTGTTCTCGATCACACTTTCAACATTTAAGTATCCCTTTTGCTCTACTTTCATTTTCAATTCACCTACACATAAAACAAACTCCATTACGTATAAATAAAGTGTAATTTATCATTAAAGCATGTGAAATGCAAGGCACATATTGTGCTAAACCATATATTATAGCCACATATTGATACCTCACACTTAAACGTTGCTTGTACTCGAGCAACCAAACTACACTCATAGACACAACCTATTAGGCAATTCCCTTAGCCCATTATATCTAGAATCTTTAAAATAGTTTAACCACAAAGGTATGACATCCTCGCCTCAAGAATCGACTCACAAATACTATCACACCTCCTTGTCGCGCCCCTCTTTTCTCGTGAAATCAGGTTTATGACATTTGGTATAGGACAACTCGTTTCTTTTGGGAACTGGGTTTAGCATTTGAAGAGTCGCCACCTAATGATTTATGGTGCATTAGGACACCTTCAAGGTTCATTTGTATTTGATAACCAGAGATAGGGTAAGGGCTTGAAATTATCCTAAGGGGAAGGTGTTAGACACCCCTCAAGATCCACTAGTGTGGTTTCCGGCCAGATAGTGCTTTGTGAATTTGGTTCAGTTAACATATATACATATAAGGCTAAAATAAGAGGAGGTTTTAATAAACAATCATTTGAAAGAGCAATTAAGGCTGATTTTAAATAAGGAGTTGCAATGCTTTTTAAAAAAGAGGGAAATAAATGAAGGAGGTCCTAGGTTTATTAAAAATATGGATCACATCAATGCAATATCCGGTAATCACTCCTCAGAATAGGGCCTACGCATGGTATTAGCGCACCGGCCATCATATCCATATCTACCCTTTCCCACCCCATTTAAGATACTAAAGCGCGGATTGGTATCGACCACTACTGCATGCTATTACCCGCCCCATTCCTATCAGTCTCGGAGGCACTTAGGACTACTAATCCTAAAAAGGAAGGATATTAGGCTGACTTGAGGTTTCAAAGGTGAAAAATCTAGGGAGACATGCATAACATAGAGAAGACTGCACATTTAACGGGAATCACATAAACACATGAGGTTCAAGTATAGCTCCTCAAACAAAACAATCCAATAGCATGACTTAAACAAACGAGTAAGGTCTGATTCTAAAAAATACTTGAGGGAAGAGGAGATTGTTGTTGTTGCAGCAGGCCTGGCCTATTACATGACTCAGTTAGGAAACACGAGTCAGGCCTGCCTGCTGGTTGTAACACTTAAACAAATAACAGAGGCGAGTTTAGTTTTATTTATATTATTGCCTAAGACTTGCCTAAGTGTTTAGGTGAGACCTTAGAAACATGGTATCTATTGCTGATTTTGAGTGTAGTCACTGCTTCAAACGAATAGTTTGAAATCCTATAGGCATGCTTGCTAAATCGTGTTAACACGGAGAGATTAAGTTACTTAAGCACTAGTTCAGAATAGGGTGATTTAAATTAGACCAGTTGCAGGTGACAGGATCCATTATTGCAGGTTTTAACTCCTATGAACATGATATCTAGTGTACTGATTTTACTTTTTTTTAACACGGTACTAATTTATAGCTGTTTAAATCCTAGAGCATGATGTCTAAGCGATAACAAGCGTGCAGAATTTAAAATGGGGTCCTATAAGCAGGCGTGAAGTGGAACATGCCGAATTTTAAATAAAATAAACCTCTATTGGCATGGTGTCTAAGGTGCAGAATTGAACACACAGAGTTAAAAGTGGTCCCATAGGCATATTTTCTAAATGGAGTTTCGATATGCAGAATCAAAATACCCTATAGGCATGGTTTCTAAACGTAGTCTGAGTAGGCAGAATTTAGAATAATCCTATAGGCATATTTTCTAAGCGTAGTCTGAGTATGCAAAATTTAGAAGTAATCCTATAGGAATATTTTCTACATGTAGTTTGAATATGCAGAATCAAGATATCCTATAGGCATATTTTCTACCTGTGACATGCATAATTACCCACCCCTTTTCATTATCCATCCCCGCTATTTATTACAAATTATTACAAACCAGAAGTACTGAATTACATCAGAAAAATACATAAAAAATACAACCAGAGGAAGCCTGATTCTTGGTTCCTCCCTAAATTATGGAATAAACTGCCTTAAGATGCCATTGCTTCAAAGCCTTTCTCAGACTTGAGTGTGTCACAGTTCCCTAAGGGTTTCAGAGGACCCCGGGTAGTGCTCACACCCAAGTTGCATTAATTAGAACAGAGACGAGTGCAGTGTGGAAAAGGCCAGCCCTTATGTGTCCAAGTTAAGAGGGAACTCATAGGTCGCAAGGCAAGGCTCACACAAGAGGGGCAGAACTTAAATCTAAGAGTAGAGTAGAAGTGCGGGAATAGAGATTTAAAACTGAATGGAAAATAGAGAGGAATAAGGGTGATTGGGAAATAGTACTTAGTAAAAATTCAGAGTTGACGACTTCATACAAGGAGGTCAGGGGGTTAGGGATTCATTGCAAAGAGCTTGTATACTTGGGCAAAGGCCAACTTTGGGCATGTACAGCAATAAAAGATGTTGGCATGCCTATGAGCCAACCAGAATACACAACAAACAGAGGAAACATGGGGGTTATGATCCCAGGACAATCAAGTTAGGGTCATGGACAACAATGTTTAATGTTGCCATGCCCCATATCAACCAAAGTTGCCAAACACATTGGGGATGGGGATTTGAGGTGCACAAGCTATGATAAGTAAGTAACAGAACATTAATTCAGAACAAAAAAGGCAGAAGACAACATGTTTAATGATGGAAATTAGTTAAATACAAACAGGAGACAAACAAGAATGAAAGGAACAGTAAAGAAACATGTTGTTGTTGATGCTGAAAACTTAGTTAGAACATACCAATCAGAGAAGCAAAGTGCAATAAAAAAAGTAAGCAGGACTTCAAAGTATAGGCTTGGCTTTTAGCCGGCTAAACAGGCAGTAGCACAAGTAGTAGTAAAGCAAGAGAGAGTGTTTGAGTGTAAGTGTGAGTTCAAAACTAGAAGTGTTCGTGTGTCTGAAAGAAGAGAAATACACAATATTTATAGCTTTTGAAAACGAGTAAAAGAGAAGTAACAAGCCACAAATATGGAAACAATCACTATTTAGAATCAATTACACACATGATTGCCTTTAATTAAGGGATCACTTTCTTAACAGGCAGTGACGGACTTAAAAAATAAGGAAAAAAATAAATTTATAGCCATACTGGTTATTGCCATAAAAGAAGTAGTAAAACCATCGAGTAAGTAATTAAGTCTAAGTACAAGAATGTACTAATTTTGGGAAGGGATTCAGTAAGGCGAAACAAGTAAAAGAATCAATTATTTAACATACGAGTGCAATCAGAATTCCGCAAAGAAAGGTTTGAAATCAGTCCAAAATTGAAGATCATTCAAGAGGGGAATTCAGCATATAAATAGAATGCATAAACATTACGCATCCGAGGCCAAACTATGGCAAAGAGAAGCAGTATGCCATAACAATCACAAAGTCAGTAGACAGCGAACCATCGAAACATGATAGTCACATAGGTCAACTTTATTGACTTAGTAGTAGAGAAAAGAGAGAGTATCAGAAGCATGCAAAGGGTCAAGTAAAAGACCCTTGAGAAAAAGTATAGTCGAGTTTCAATGATAGCAAGAAACCAAATCACATAAAGAAACAAATGCTGAAACAAAAGGATTTCAAATCAAGTCGAGCAACTTCAAACATATGAATTGCACAAGAATTTTCAGAAACTCGAATAGACCCCAAAGAAATTAGGGTTTTGAAACCAATCGAGTCTGGAGATGATAAATAAGTTAATCAAACAAATAAGTAGTCCAGGAACTCGAATAAACCCAAAAATTAGGGTTTTCCACATCAAAGCCTAGAGATGATGAACAAGTAAAATCAAACAAATAAATACAAATGGACTTGGAAAAATTAGAAGACATTAGGGTTTTTATCATGCAAACTAAGAGAGGGGAACAAATATAGCAGAAAATGTCAAAAATCAGAGAAAGCTTCGAAATAACTTAACAAGAAAACCCTAAAAGATAAAGAGTTTTGGAAGAAGAGTCTTAAAAGAGACTTTGAGAAAACCATTTAGAAGTTCAAAGCAAACATAGACCTGAAGTAGATCTAAAAGAAATTGAAAGAACATTAGAGCTTAGGGTTTCAGAAGAACCCCAAATGATGAGAAAGGCCTTAGAAGCCATTGATCTAGACAGGAAATCCAAAGGTCTGACTCGAATGGCCATGGCTGGCCAGAGAGAGGTCAGACGACCGGAGAACAACCATGAACTAATATCTAAAAAAGCCTGGACCTTGAGACCATAAGCACAAACACACAAAAGCCATGAGAGGCTGGTACAGGCTTTAAATAACCACACGAGGCCATAGATTAAGGAGGTATCAGGGTTGTAGTTTGATGGCGGCTGCTAGGGTTTGTAGGAGTCTCAGAGAGAATTGAGAGAGAAGGGGATTCAAGGGCAGCTGTAGGTAAGAAATGATTAGGTTTAGGGGTTAGTTCAGGCTAAAAAAGGAAAGGGCAGTCGGTAGCCGTTGATCTAAACGATCAATGGCTGGGATTTAAAGGGTTAGGTGGGGATTTGGGTATGGGTCGGTTTAATTGGGTTGGGGTCGGGTATGAGTAGGAATTGGGCTAGGTTTAAATTTGGGGCTCAATTTAGGCTATAATTGAAATGTAATCGGGCTAGATTTTAAATAGCCAATTTTCCCCTTTCATTTTATAAAAAATAGTAAATTAATTCCTGGAAAAAAAATTAAAAGTACTAAAATAAATTGTAACATATAATTATAAATTTTAAAATGCTGGATATAATTTTTATAGATATAAACGCAATTAAATCTAAAAGAGGCTAATACTGCAATTATATGCAATTTAGCCTTAAAAATATTAAATCAATTTATAAAAAATATGCAAAAATATATTAGCTATATGTTAGTATAGCTGTGAGATTCTAACAAATGAATTACCAAAAATGATCATTTTGGTAATTATTATTGGTTTTTTTAGGAATGAAATAGGGAAATAAATTGGTTAAAAATCTTTATAAATCGAGGAAAAATAATAAGACATTTGGACATGTTTATATATGCAGACATGTGCTATTTTGAGAGTATTTTGCATATAAAAGATACATAGGGAAAAATTGGGTACCAACAGCTGCCCCTCTTTACCCTGGAAGGATGAAAGAG
This sequence comes from Nicotiana glauca, assembly GCA_026770625.1. Classification (NCBI taxonomy): domain Eukaryota; kingdom Viridiplantae; phylum Streptophyta; class Magnoliopsida; order Solanales; family Solanaceae; genus Nicotiana; species Nicotiana glauca. Next base: position 59,030 of record MU741175.1, on the reverse strand, counting down.
TTGTCGGGTAAAGATATGATGACCAAGTTTTGACCGAACGATATAGTTTGAAGAAGATAAGCCGCACCCGGGCTTCTTAGCTACCTACATATCCCTGGTTTTACAGGAATCGGGCCATATGTAGTTCAGGATCTGTCAGCGGAGTATACCGACAGGTACTTTCCAAGAACGGATGCAACGTTTCGGTCAGGGTGAGTGAAAGGCTTACGAGAGTGGAAGGTTTGATGTTGCTGCGGGCACCGGAGCGGAAATGCTCCTACTGAGACAACTGTTGCTTGCCGGTTTACCTGCAAATAAGTAATACGAGCATATATTGGCGCAAATTTAAACATGATGCAAATTCCCGTCGGACCATGAATGTTGTCTTCGGACGGTTAGGATGCCGTCCTTAGACTATGATGACCTGGGCCATGAAGTGTATAATAAAGGATTCGAAGGCTATGAAATGATGCTCTCGGGCTCTGAAAATGGTGCCTACGAAGCATGATGCCTTTGAATAATGATATGCGAGAGATTGGAAGGGATCCTCAGGCCATGACATGGTGTTCTCGGGCTATGAGGATGGTGCCTCCGAACGATGACGCCTTTTAATAAGTTGGCGATATTTCAGCCCATGAAAGATGCAGTAGCATGTGGCGATCTTTCAGCCATGCAATGTGGCGATCTTTCAGCCGTGCAATGTGGCGATCTTTCAGCCGTGCAATGTGGCGATCTTTCAGTCGTGCAATGTGGCGATCTTTCAACCGTACAATATGCTGATCTTTCAGCCGTGCAGATGTAGATGGAGACATCGTTTAGTATCGGAAGGCAGAATGGTAGCCTTATGCAACACAAATGCAAATGAAGACAACGTTTAGTCTCAGAAGGCAGAATGGTAGCCTTCTCGGAAGGCATAATGGTAGCCTTATGTAATGCAAAAAATATGGATGGAGACAACGTTTAGTCTCGGAAGGCAGAATGGTAGCTTTATGCAAGTTATAAAAGGGCAAATGGTAATAGAGCTTTCTTAGCTGTTAGCAGATTGCGATATCGTGACTGCTGGGGACACTATGACGTGCGGAATGCCGCTGGTGTGTGTGGATAGCAAATGTTGGTAAGCACAATGGCTCTGAGAGTTGTATTCCTGAACAATGTTTGTGAGTGTATAGTATGTTTGATGATTTCGCAATCCAAGTGCCTGCATCCAAAGAAAAATCATGTGTTTTGTAACGGGGGGAGGTTAGTTCGTATCCTCGCTGGCTCTGCTCGACATGCTTGACTTTGATCTGGTGATACTATATGTATCGTTGGGGTAGCGTTGCTAAACAAAGCAATTTCAATAAATAAACATGCATGACTGTGACATAAATCTATAATAATAATAAAAAATAGTTTTTAGATAAACCGACGACTGTGACGCAGTTCGAGACATTGCAACCTCTCTTGCTATGGAATTTTGAGGGTCCTCCTCAAAATTCTACCTAGTTTGATGGATTGATGCTTATGAATGCTGCTCGTGACGATCGGCTGAAATTACTTCAGAATTTTGAGGGTCCTCCTCAAAATTCTACCCTAGTTTCCAATTTTGGGGGAAATGAAAATTTTATTTAATTGTGACCGAACCCATAAGGCTGCCTACGTATTCCCTTTTAAACAGGAATCAGGTCAGATGTAGTTCAAATTACATCATAGAGCAAGGCATAAAGATTAAACATAGTAACGCTTGACTGCATCCGAATTAATTGGCTTTGGCCAGACTTCTCCGTCCATTTCTACAAGTATGAGGGCTCCTCCTGTCAAAACCCGGTGAACCATGTACGGACCCTGTTAGTTGGGGGAGAACTTCCCTTTGGCTTCATCCTGATGCGGAAAAATTTTCTTTAATACCAGCTGTCCCGGTGTGAATTGCCTTGGCTTGACTCTCTCGTTGAAGGCTCTGGACATTGTATTCTGATAGAGCTGACCATGACAAACTGTGTTAATTCGTTTCCCATCTATGAGAGCTAGTTGCTCGTAATGCCTCTTCACCAATTCTGCATCGTCGAGCTCAGCTTCTTGTATGATCCTTAAGGAAGGAATTTCTACTTCGGCGGGAATGACGGCTTCTGTACCATAAATCAGCATGTAGGGGGTTGCCCCAGTTGATGTGCAGATTGTGGTGCGATACCCCAATAGAACAAATGATAACCTCTCGTGCCACTGTTTATGTTTTTCTATCATTTTCCTCAATATTTTCTTGATATTCCTATTGGCGGCTTCCACAGCTCATTTCATTTGAGGCCTATAGGCTGTAGAATTCTTGTGTTTGATCTTAAAGGTTTCGCACATAGCTTTCATCAAGTCGCTGTTGAGATTGGAGCCATTGTCAGTAATGATTGATTCTGGAATCCCGAATCGGCAAACAATGCGGTCGCGGATAAAGTCTGCCACGACCTTCTTATTCACTACTTTGTAAGATGTTGCTTCGACCCACTTGGTGAAATAGTTAATTGCCACTAGGATAAATTTGTGTTCGTTGGAAGCAGCAGGCTCGATTGGTGCAATAACATCCATTCCCCAAGCGACGAACGGCCACGGCGTACTTGTTGCATTGAGCTCATTTGGAGGCACCTTTATCATATCTGCATGTATGTGATAGCGGTGGAATTTTTGGACATATTGGATGCAGTCTATTTCCATAGTCATCCAAAAATAACCAGCGCGGAGTATCTTCTTTGCTAAAACAAAACCATTCATATGTGGTCCGCAGGTACCAGCAAGAATTTCTTCTAGTAGTTTGGATGCTTCCTTTGCGTCGACACACCTTAGTAGTCCCAGATCAGGAGTCCTCCTCTACAGGATTCCTCCACTATGAAATAAATTGTTGGACAATCTCCGTATTGTGCGTTTCTGAGTATGATTGACAAGCTATGGGTATTCTCCTTTTGCCAAATATTCCTTGATATCCTGAAACCAAGGCTTTCCATCTGCTTCCTCTTCAACATGGGCACAGTAAGCTAGCTGATTATGAATTTTCACCGGAATGTGATCAATGAAATTCTTATTCGGATGTTGTATCATACATGATAAGGTAGCTAATGCACCGGCGAACTCATTCTGGATTCTGGGAACATGTCGGAACTCTTTTTTTGTGAACCTCTTTCTCAATTCCTGTACATGATGCAGATACGGGAGTATCTTAGAGTTCTTAGTTGCCCACTCTGAATCTCCAATTACTAGCAACTCTTGCATGTTCATGTCAATGGCCATTTTGAGCCCTAGGATGCAAGCTTCGTACTCGGCAATATTGTTAGTGCAGGGGAATCTGAGCTTGGCAGACAACAAATAATGTTGACCGATTTCCGACACCAAGACTGCTCCTATGCCAACTCCCTTGAAATTCATTGCTCCATCGAAAAACATTCTCCAACCATCATAGGTTTCTGCAATGTCCTCTCCTATGAATGATACTTCTTTGTCAGGAAAATGCGTTTTCAGAGGTTCGTATTCTCCATCTACGGGATGTTAAGCAAGGTGATCTGCCATTTCCTGTCTGTGAGCACGTAATTTTTGCCCTATATATGAATTATTCCCAAAAAATTCAAATAAAATAATTTTTCTTTCATTATTTTATGCTTAGTAAATTTTATGTTATTTTCTGTTAATTGTTTGCATTTTATTTGTGCATATGAAAAATAAAAAATAATACGCATGACATTTGCATTTAGGATCTAATTTCATATTTTGGGATTATGTAGTGGTTAAGTTATTTTAGAACAAAATTTAAAGAAAATAACAAAAATAGTCCATTTTTGCATTTTTAATTGTTAACTGTTGAAATTGTCTTGAGTTTGCATTAAATAGGAGTTAATCAATTTTCAGGAATTAATTAGTTTCATATTGGAAATAAATTAGGTCTCTATTTTAAATCTTGCATTTTAATAAAATCAGAAAAATATAAATACAAAATAAAATACAAAAAATAAATAAAAGAAATACAAATGGAAAAACAAAGCAATTAAGAGTGGGCTGTCTTAGTAAGAGACCCTAATTGGGCCATTTCTCTTTAGTCACGCCCCAACCCAATTAAAACCCACCCCAAGCTACAGCCCAATCCAAAATACCTGGCCTGCCCCCTTTCTGTTAGTTGAAACGACATCGTTTTACGTCGTTTGATTTGGGCCATTGATTCCCTCTCATCCGACGGCCTTAATTAATTGCCAATTACACATAAACATGTCCGAAAATATGCCTAACCCTAAAAACATTCCGATCATCCTCGTATAGCCGCCCTGTAACACCACCGCCTTCAACGCCACCGCCGGCGAATACACAACCATCGCCGTTGGATCCCAGATTCATACCCCTATACCGCCTTGACGTCCTCTTCACGAATATGCCACTATCCTCTTTCGAATCCCACTGGAGGTCGTCGAATAACTGAAAGTATTATCGCCGTCTCCACCGTCCACGGCGGTGACATCGCCAAAATCCCACCAAAATAACATCCCTAGACCTCCTCACTCCCCTTATCTCGAATCCATGGCTGTTATCCATCGAACCACTGTTAGCATCTTCAAATATCAAATCGAAGATTTCGGCAGAGCCTTAGTTCACCCACTCAGCCTCAAATTCATACCTCGTGGCATCCTCATTGCTCGCATAACGAATTCATCGTCAATAGTCATCGAATATTATTGGAGTGGGTCAAAAACTTATACTAGTGAGTTCCTCGGAGTTTTTCTTTTTGTTTTTCGGTTTTGCTTGGTGTCATTAATGGGCTTGTATTCAGTTTTATCTTCTAGGTTTAATAATTAAAGATTGTTTTTATTTGGATTGTGGTTCGAATTTTGTTAACTGATAAATTTGTCATTAGCTAAAGAATTAGTCCTGTTCAATGTTTAATTTAGTTTATATTTCTGATGATTGGATCGATGTTGCTTTAAAATAATGGAAGTTGATAGGTTCAATTCTAGTTCTAGTTGATTAATTGTTTCACTTTGGTTTAATTGTCAAGAATATTTCATTAACAGGATTAATTGTGCTTTAATTGTTTAAGATAATACAATTTGATTTCATACTGAATTTGTGATGGTCGCTTCACGAATTGTTGAACGGATCGACAGTAATTGGAAATTTGAAGTTCAGTATTCAGTTTGGATTTAGGATCTGAATTTGAGCTTGGTTGGATATAGCCGGATTAATTTTCAGTTTTGTTCAGTTGTTCACTGATTTTAAAATTAATTCAACTTTGAAAATTGTTTGGTTATAGTTGTAGTTTGAGTATAAGTTCAGGGGTAGTCTAGACATGTAGGATTGGGTAGCACATGGTAGTTGAAACTAGAATCTTCTACAACATTCTAAAGTAGGACTTTAGTATAATTTCAGTAATAGTAGTGTATTAACTTGTGACAGAAGTATGAAATCAAGGGACTGAATAAGTAAATAAAATAGGGAGTAAAGGGTAAACACAAAATCTGAGGGCTGCCCTCATTTTACTTATAAAAGGGCATGCCCTTGCCTTGAATCACAAGTTTTTCAGCCCCAAAATTCCCCCCAAAATCTCTCCTACAGATCTGAGCCTCTAAATTTGAATTTCAAACCAAAAAAAAAAAGAAATCTGAATTCTTATAGCTGAAACCTTCCCCTAGATCTTAGTTTTTCTACAAAAAAAAAAAAAAAAAAACCAAAAACAAATAGAAATACAATAGAAAAATACAAAAAAATCTGTTACATTGATCATTTCTTCAAATTTCAGCATTTAATTCCAGTTTCTAGCTCATTTAGGATCAAAACTACTTGAATTTCCTTGTTGTTGTTCGATATCTGAGGTTTGATGGCAATGTGAGTCACCTGTTGAGTGGATTGGTTTCCTGGTTCATTTATGGGCACTTTGGACGTTGTTTTGGGTTTGATATATCTGTTCCGTGTGGGTTAAAACATTTCCGGAATCACTGAGTTATGTCTGGGTTGAAATCAATTGTGTTTGCTGTTGTTTGAACTCCAATCACTGCTGCATGTACTGCTGTTGCTAACTTCTCCTTCTTTCTATTATATTCTGAATTCCAGGTACATTTTTTATCTCCTATGAATTATGAAGGATCAGTGTAGTTTTGATCTGGGGAATACATGATGAACTGCTGTTTGAAGTCGAATCCTGAGTTTATTTCATTTCTGTTTAATTTTAACGTGTAAAGTGGTCTGCTTACCTGAAGTTTGGTGTCGTCTGTGTAAGTGGACTAATTTTGGACTATTTTAGGACTATTCTTAACTCATGAAGTGTGATTTGATATTATGTTTACCTAGGAGCATATAAATCCAGTAGTTAGTAGTTCTAGTTTGGTTTAACTTGTGTTACTGGTGTAGTGTAGTTTTGATGATTGAATATTAAGACTTGCAGCTGGATTTGAAATCTGTCGATAATTGTTTTAGTAGTAAGCTGAAAATCAGCGTGTGATTGTGAGTTAGTTTGGGGATGGACGTTCATATTGTCATGAATAATTGAAAATCAGGAATCAGAGGCAATTAAGGAGTAGTCGTTTCAAAACGCTTTAATCATTTCAAAAGTGGTTCGTGAGCGTTATTAACAGGTAACTTGTTTAGAGGTTTAGTGATGTTAAATTTTGCAATTGGATTGTAATTGATATGTGGTCATCACGCTGAGATTACAAATTCTCTATTTTCATTTCTTTGCCTTCGTATGTGAATCTGTTGGTGGCCTCAGGCATTTCGGCCTACTTGGGCCGTTTGGTTTATCCAGTTCCCTTTGCTATGGGCTAGCATCGAGGCCCACTTGTTGCAATCGTTCCTAATCAAACCTATTTGGGTCATTAATTTGGACTTAGTTTAAAAGTTTCAATTCAAGGTTCAGCATAATATAAGTTTGGGCTTTGAGTTAGGTAGCGGGTTCAAATTAAGAGGGTCCCCCTTTTGTTTGGATCCAGACTTGAACTCGAGGCTCGAAATTTATAATATTAAACAATTAGGACTTTTTCTTAATTATAAGAGATAAAAATAGAAAATCGTAGTTGCTTTAGGTTGGCCTTTTAAGTAATAAATGAGACGAGTCTCGTTAAACAAAACACATAAATTGCGGGGCCCTCAATAAATATTGTGTTAAATACTTAGAATTCGGGATGGGACGTTTAGCGAATTTCACGGCCCTCCCCAGAAATAATAACGCGTTAGTCTCTTTAGGCGCGTATTTTAATAATTTACCTTCTTAAACTCGGGTGCACATTTATATGACCCAAATCCAAATCTCAACGGAGTCAAAATGTGTCACCAATCACAGGTGCATTGATGTGACGTGGTTCGAGACATGTTTTCACGACGTTGCAAATCTCGTTAATAATAATAATAAAAGCGGTTTACGGTTAAAAAGAACATAAGCTAAAACATGTTTTGAAATCAGATAAATCCAAATATAACAGTTGAGCGGCCGTGCTAGAACCACAGAACCCGGGAATGCCTAACACCTTCTCCCGGGTTAACAGAATTCCTTACTCGGATCTCTGGTCCGCGACTGTAATACAAAATCAAACCCCTTCCTCGTTTCGGGATTCAAACCGGTGACTTGGGACACCATAAATCTCCCAAGTGGCGACTCTGAATCTTTAATAATATGAGTCCCGTTTCGATTGTCCTTTAATTGGAAAAACTCCTTTTATTATACCCTTCGCGGGGTGTAGTAGCGGAAAAAGGAGGTGTGACAGCTCTGGCGACTCTGCTGGGGACTAGAACCCAGAATCTCGGTTCAGGGTTCAAGAATTCGAGCTCAGTTAAATTGTTGTACTTGGCTTTATCTGATTTTTCTACATGTGCCATGTTATATGTGCTAAGTGTTTTGCCGCTTTGATATTTGTTGAAATTGTATATATAAATTATCGCGAATACCTTCCTCTTTCTCAGTCTTTTACATCATGGAGAAGGGTGCACTTCGTGTAGCTTCTCTTCTGTTTAGAGTCTTTCCCAATTTAGAATGAGGTTTGGATAAGTTGCTAAGCCGGCGGAGCTTCTGTATCCCCGGTACGCTGCCTCCCTCTCGGCTCGAGTTGTCCGCTCGGGTAAGCCAGGTCTAGATCAATAAACCTAGGGTTTAACCTAGAAGAACAAAAACTCATGTTGGATCCCTAGTAGGACGCTTTTTTGCATCATGTGCATTTGACTTAGGGGACTCAACACAGGGGTTGGGTCCATCTAGGACAGGTGACCTGAAATGAAAATGACCATCCTGATGCATCTTACGTGCTACTTGCGCATTTATTTCCTCGGCTTTGCATGTTGACCGACTTGTATACAATGAGTGAAAAATAACAGTGTTAAGACTAAGCGAGGGAAATCATTTGTTTTAATAAACAAAAAACCAATGCCCAACTAGCGTCGAAATGCTGCCGGAATTTTGAAAAATGAAATGAAAAAAAAACAAAAAAAAAATATTTGTGCAAAATAGCTTTGATTTTAGCAAATCTGCCCGAACTACGCTGGTTTGATTCTCACCGGATGTGGGATACGTAGGCAACCCTCATCGGGTCCAACCACCCCTTTTGCAAAAATAGCCAAAAAATACCAAAATTTTATCTTTTATCCAATAAGTCGGGTGACACCATTCTTGTTGGAAAATAAGCCGAATGTCCCCAAATGGGCGTCGGAAGGCTGTTTTTACAAGAATAGCCACCCTGAATCATTTTAAAATGATTTGCGGGAACAACCTTAAAATCTCCCTTTCGGAAGTGCTGAAAGGCCGTATCTGTAAAATCGAGTCTCCGTTTTCATAAAGAAAAAAAACCAAATTATGCAAACATAGCCACTTTGTTTTTTTTAAAGTCAAAATAAGTCATTACATGGCCAATTTTATTTAAATAGTCACAGTTGACGTTGAAGCCTTCTTAGTCTTGCGCAGGCCTGTGGCGATGCCTAGTGATGCCCCGCGGGCTCCAGGATGTGAAGCTTTGATGTACTCTTGATCTAGTTTTTATCATCGAGTCTATATTCTGTTATTTTGAGTCTGCTTTTGTAGTTTACCTTCAAGAAAAACAATTTAAAATAAAAAACAAAAACAAAAACAACAAAATTTTGCATTCCATTTGCAAGAACTACGCTCGGTCTGATTCATGTGGGGTCATGATACGTAGACAATCCACGTAAGATTCGACCATAACCAAAAAAAAATAATCAAGAAAAAAAAGAAGAAGAAAAAAAAAGAGAGGAAAACCCACAAAAAAGCAATAGCGGAAAAACAAGAAAGAAAGCAAAGAAAATCAAGAAAGGAAGAAAATAGGAACAAGAGGAGACAAGGGCAAGAGTGAAAAAAAAAAGAAAAGAAAAAAGGAAAAAGAAGAAAAACAAAGGAAGAAAAGTGTGCAATTGGAAATAAGGAAAGCCGGGATGACGCATGCGCCCGATCAAAAGTTGTTGCCCATATTTTACATGCCCTAACGCTAACGTGATGGTTTCATTTTGTCATGTCATTCCAGTCCGGTGGTTGGTTTGTGGTTTCAGAGTGGTAACTAATTTTTACAACACAAGGACAAAAGGCAGTTGGCATCCTGGCAACCCATTCTTACAACACCCGGGCAAAAACCAAAATGAACATGACAAGCCAATAATCAGATACCACTATCGTGGACCCATCAAAAGAGGTGGAAGTGGTAGCTGTTAAAGTAATAAAGGAAGAGATGTATAAGTTGAGGCAGCAGATGGCCGAGATGCATCAGGCCTGGGCTAAAGGTCAGCCAGCGCCAGCTTATCCTGCCAATCCAGCATTTATCCCACCTTTGGCTCAGTCTTAGGAGCTTCCTCTTGTGCATGCATCTGCACCTTTCCCTTTCCACCAACAAAGTTATAGCACCACCTCCTATCCTCCCCAGGCTCCACCACCCAAACAAAACCCTCCTCCACCAATTACCTCTGTCTTTGTGGCGCCTCCACCTGCCACATTACAAAGATCTTCCAGTGAGCTATTATTTCAAGCTCACGACAGTTAGCGCTATCCTCCTGAGCCTACTTTTAAAGTGCCTGAGCCATATTCTTACACCCCTCACTTCAAGCTCCCGGTGGAAACTGAAAAGCCGCTTAAAAACCCAGAGCAGGAAGAGATGATTCGGAAAGTAAAAAGCCTAGAGCAGTCCTTCAGGAACATGAAAGGGTTGGGTGGCCAAGTCAGTGTGGCCTATAAAGATTTGTGTCTATTCCTGGATGTTCAGTTACCCGCATGGTTCAAAATGCCAAAATTTGACCTGTATGACGATCATGGTGACGCGGTGGCCCACCTAGGGGATTTTGCAGCAAAATGAGAGGGGCCGGTGGGAAAGATGAATTACTAATGGCGTACTTTAGTCAAAGTCTCAGTGGTGCCTCTTTGGAATGGTATACGCGGCAAGATCATGCCCGATGGTACACATGGGACTATTTGGCCCAAGCATTTGTAGGCCACTTTCAATACAATCTCGAGATTGTTCCCAATCGACTCTCATTGACCAAAATTAAGAAGAATCTCGGAGAAAGCTTTAGAGAGTATGGATTTCGGTGGAGGGAATAGGCTGCAAGGGTCGATCCTCCAATGAAGAAAGGCGAAATGGTGGATTATTTTCTGCAGGCTATGGAGCCTACTTACTATGGTCATCTGGTGTTAGCAGTGGGAAAATCTTTTAACGAGGTAGTGAAAATGGGAAGTATGGTTAAAGAGGGGCTCAAATCCGACAAAATCATGAGCTATTCGGCAATCAAGGCAACTACTCAGGCCATCCAGAGCGGAGGGGTACTGGGAAAGAAAAAGAAAGAAGATGTGGCAGTAGTTGACTCGAGAACTTGGTCCAGGGGCCCATCACCATATTACCATCAATCTCGACCCCGTCCCCAAACCTACTCCCACACTCCACAGCACTATTACCCACCCCGTGGTCCCCACTACTTTGTCCATCATGCCCACACATATCCCCAA